>JBAWJQ010004680.1:0-49074 GCA_037783105.1 Bactrocera zonata
AAATTTGGCACACATTATTATGTGAGGCATCTTTACAAACTGCGAACTTTTTGTTCAGATCGGATGACTATAGCATATAGCTGCCATATAAATTGATCGATAAAAGTCAATATAAAACCATTTTATACACTTTTAGGCTGTAAAAAATGCAACCGTGAAGGAGTATATAATTTTATTGTAACAGTATTTGACTGTTTTTTCTTGATTGGCCTTTAATTTTTTCTAACCTAACCGCACAAATATGTTTAAAAAAACTTTTAAATTTAAAAAATATTTTTTTTTATTTCAGAACAATGAGATTGTATTCGATATATTCAAATAATATTTTTTTTATTTATTGCATTTGTTTGCCTAAAGTCCAATTTCATTAGACTTGCTGCCATTTTGGCTTCCATTTTTAACACAGTTTCCCTTCCTTTCACAGCCACAGTTGGCACGCCAATCTGCAGCATTGAATTTATCGAAGCTTTCCCACTAACTTAAAATCGAAAATTATTCATATATTCCTTACACAGTCATCTAAATTTGTACGCAAACACGAAACAAAAAAAAATCATTTTAATATTTGCTGCGCCAGCTACTTTTTTTCGTGTTCACGTAGGCAAGTAATTTTGTAATTTTCTTAAAATTTCCCAACGCTGCCGCCTCACTTGCTTCGACTTGCGCGCCGCCGTCGCAGTTGCACAGCATCGAAATGTATACATTTGCGCTTCGGCAACGCAATCTGGAAAATTTTTATTAGTTAGTAGTCAAAGCAATTTCAAACTATATGCAACTAAAGCCATGCCTGTGCCTGTGCCGGCAAAATTTTGCGTAATAAGAACAAACTAAATATGTAAATGCAAAAAGAAGAGGAAGCGGCGTGTAAAGTAAAATGAGAAATAAGCATTTTAGAAAAGCATTTTAGCAAATTTAATGAAATTGCAAAATTCAAGCGACGGCAGCAAAACTTTTCACAACCGCACAACAGTGCGTATACGCAACCAACTCAAGATGCAGTATGAGTACATACAGAAGTGTGTGTATGAGTGCGTGTGTGTAGACGGCACAGCCTTGGCGAAGGCTGGCAAAGCTTAAAGTTTCTTGCGCCCGTCTAGTCAACTTTTATGGCAATTTAGTAGCGACATAAATTTTGGCACAAAAGACAAAACAAACGAGCGGCCAAACGGAAGCGATGATCAAGGCGGCGGGGCGCATGTACTGGCGGCGGGCGCGCGTGTGTAGCAGCAGCAGCCTCAGCAGAAATGCAAATGCAAATTACAATAATTGGAAAGAGAAGGAAGGAAATGGCAACAACAACAGCAAGCACAGCAGCAGCAGCGCCAAAGTTAGTTTCGAAGATTGAAAGTAACTTTTACGTTTTTGCGCCATTGCCGGCATTTTGTTTTGCATAAATGTGCACGAATGTGCGCGTGTTCGAAAATTTTAACTTGCATTAACTGCCAACAAGCAAAAAATGCTAATACCCAAGCAACACTGTCTGTATAGAAGCAAATACGTGCATGTATTCAAATTGGTTAGAAGTCGTGTATGTGTAGCACACTAACAGGCGCTAGCGTTGGCGCTGGCGTTAACTGCCGCACAGCCACAATTACTACGAGGGCTAAACTGTGCGGCGCAACGGATTCCAGCGGATATTAGTAAGACCAAATAAATATGCATGGTAAGGCAGGCTATGCTGCAGGCGCGTATTTGAGCGGCAAGGCATTCAAAGGGTGTTCTCTCCCGCTGCCTTACTGCATTGCTGGCTTTCTCTACATTTCCGCTGGAAGACTTTAACACCAAATGAATTATCGCAGTAAATGCGCCGCCATTGACACTATCGCTTGGCGCAGCACCAGCGCTAGGAGTGGAGCAGTGGCACGCAGTAAGCGATTATTTCTCAGCTTCACTCTTTATCTGCCGTTTCGCTTACGCTCATTAAAGTGTAGTAATGCCGTTTGGCACACATAGGTGCCAGCAAGAATTGTGTTGCAAATAAAATGTATTTTTGGAACGACAATTTAAGTAAAATTGGGCTACAGGACAGATATAATTTCTATAAAAAATTAAATTCTTTTAAAAAATGATATAAAAATATTAAAAAAAAAAAATATTATGGCACAAAAATTATAAAATTAAAAATAATTTCAAACAAAAAATTTTTTTTTTAATATACATATGTACATATAATTAAATTTGACTCAAGAAATTATAAAAAATATTTTTTTTGGTTTACAAAAGAATTTAAATACCAAAAAGTTAAAAAAAAAACACATTTATGAAGAAAAAAAATTTAAATAAATTTTTAATTAATATTTTCAATTAAAAAATGTTGTTGTTTTTTTAATTTTAAATTTAAACAAAAAAAAATTTTTGGTAATAAAAAATGTCGACAAAAAATATTTAAAAAAATATTCTTGAATAAAATTATGAATGTTTGAAGAAAAAAATTTTTGGTGACCTAAAATTAGTAACAAAAAATTCGAGTAAAAATATTAAAAAAAATGTGTTCTGCCAAAAAAAAAATATTTTAAAAAAATAATTAAAAAAATCGTATTTAAATGCAATACATTTTTTCTTAAGAAGTTATTCATAAATATTAATTAATTATAAAATAAGGTAGTTTGCTTTGAATATATAAAAATATGATAATAATAACAAACAAAAAAATCTTTTGCAATTAAAAAATTATATTTTTTGTTAAAAAAATTTTTTCGCAGAAATATTATAAAAGAGAGTAAATACAAAATATTCAGTTTAAATATATAACATATTTTCATTTAAGAAAACAAAAAAATATAAAAATAAAAAAACATTTTGAAAAACTAAAAAAATAAAAAAATTAAAAAAAATATATATAAAAATAAAAAAATATTAAAATATATGTACATATATATATTAGTTGTGGTTTAATAAGATAATAAAATAAGAATCATTAAGTATTAAATAAAAAAAAAAATTTTTTTTGATAAAAAAAAATATTTTGTAAAAATATACTAATTTGAAAAAATATTATATCAAAAATAATTTTTTTTTAACTGTATAAGTTTTGCTTAAAACAATAGTAATAAAAAAAATTTCTTTATGGAAAATTTATGTTAAAAAAAATTTATAGGATTTTTCAAAGAATTTATTTTTATGGAAGATGGCTAAATATTATAAAAAAAGTATAAAAAATTAAAAAAAAATATTTTTAATAAAAAAATAATACAAATTCAAAAAAAAAAAATATAATAAAAAATAAATTTTTGTTTTTTATTTTTATTTTTTAAGATTTGAAAAACTATGTTATTTTTGTTTTAAAAACAAAATTATAACAAAAATAATAATTATAAAAAAAAAATAATGAAAAATATTAAAAAATAAATAAATATGAAAAATATTAAAGATTAAAAATTAATAAAATAAAATAAATATGATTTAAAAAATATATCATAAATTATGTATATATATATAATACTATTTTTTATTATTTTGTTTATCAAAATTTTGTTATTTATAGTTGATGATTACAAAAAAATAATAATACAATTAAAAAAAATACATAAATAAAATAAAAAATTTTAAATAAATAAAAAAAATAATAATATAAAAATATAATAATATAAAAAAAAACTTAAAAAACTTAAAAAAAAATTTTGATAAAACAAATTATGTAGATTTTTGATAAAAAAAATTTTTTCAAAAGTAAAAAAAAAATATTATTACATAAAATTTCTGCACAAAAGAATTTTTTTTATACCAAAAAAGTATTTTTTTATTATAAAAATAAAAATAAAAAACAAATTTTTTTATAAAAAAATTGATAAAAGTGAATAAAAATAAAAAAAAGTTTGTGTGTTATCAAAAATCTAATCATAATTTTTTTTTATCAAAAGCTAGGTTTTTTTTATTCATTTTTAATAAATTTGTTTGTATCAAAAATTTTTTTCTCTTTTTGGACTTAGTAGTAAAAAAAAACATTTTTTATCAAAACAATTTTTTTATAGTTTTTATTTTTATGTTATCAAACAACTCCCAGTTATATCTTTTTTAAATTTATAATTAAATTTTTATAGAAAAAATTTTGGTTTAAGAAAAATCTTTTTGTTTTAATAATTTATTTTATAAAATGATATACATACATATTTACACTATATTTAATATTGTTTTTTTTTTGTTTTTGTTTTGTAGATTTTGTAGCTCCAATCTCAAACAATAATAATCTCATTCGCCTTCGGTTTTGGTCTGTTATTCAAAAAAAGTTCCACATTAGGGTGAGCTTTCGTGTATTACTTTAAGAGAAACTCCGATAAATGGTTGAACAATCATTTGTACTTATTTAAAAGAGTTCGCTTACACGACATTTTTTAATCACCCCTAATATCTGTTATTAATATTTCTCACATTAGGGTGACATTAATTTTTTTTTTAAATGTAATCCTATTATATTATATTTTGTGTAACGCAGTCGTACTTATTTATGATAGCTTCATGATACAAATTTGTTTCGAACAACCCTAATTTTAGTACAAAAGTGTTTATGCTCTACCGCCAATATTTAGCAACATTACAATCCATTTTTAAACCACATTCTTCGGATTTTGCAGTCTGTTGTGCCGCAAAATAGCACACTGTTGCAAGCAACACCCAGATTAAAAGGCTTTTAACACTTCTTGCACCCGACATTCGTGTTGTTTTTATTATTATTAAATAGGAAATTATATGCAGCTACGCGCGACTGTTGCCAAAAATGGCTGGCATGCACACCGCAAACAAACTAAACCAAACATACACCAACAAGCAAGCGTACGCATACAGAGCAGGAGGCAAGCACAGTGGCTGTGCAATGAAATCGAGTCAAATAACAGTAAAAACTGTGGCCATAGCCAAAAAGCACAGCCGCAGCCAAAAGTAAATTTCTCGCCTATTTATGCAAATTGCAAATGCATACTGTGGCATTACGCTTTTTCCATGAGCGACAGTAATCGAAGCGGACGGACGTTTATGTGTGTGCGAGAAAAATGCCAGGCGACTTAGTACTTATGGCCACATTTATGCGGATTTGAATGTGTGACGGAATTTGCATTTTTTTGCACGAGCAGCGGCGCTATCGATGCTTGGCTGCTGAAGCTTAGGGACAGGGCTACACGGCGTATGAGTGTCGGCTGTTGAAGGAGAAAAGCAGAAAAAACTAATTGTGCCCGATTTGGCGCGCTATTTCCACTACACTTTGCTGCGTAAGCGAAAAATTGCAAATGGAAAACGCACATAAAAAGGAATTTGTGCCGAAATAGATGCGGAAGCGACGCTTATATGCTTCCGATCGGCCGTTTGTGCGCTTCATTCCGTCTGCCAATTACGGTTTTAATGCTTCACAGGCACATGAAAGAAGCGACAGCAGCAACAAAAATGTCAAATAGTTTCTCGCCATTTTAATTTTGCCAGCAGATTTTTTGCGAGTTTCCTTCCTGTCATGCGCTTAATGCGCTTATTTTTATCTGCCACACACACATATGCAATCACTTAGAGAGTGTAGTGACGGCGCATAATGTGACCATGAAAGCCGCATTGTCGTTATGCCACCAATAAACCAAAGCATTGCGTTTTTGGGCACACTTCCAAATCCGGCAAAAAAACCAAAAAACCGAAAAAGTTGTGAGCCACGACAAGTATGTGCCAGCCAAGAAAAGCGCCGGCACTGTTAGCTGCGGAAGGCTGCCGCTTACTTTCGCCGTCGATACACTTCAATCGGCGCAGTTAGTGGCCTTCCGTCGCATCGCTATTATCCGTTGAAGCGGCGCTTCCTATGTCGCTTTTGCCATGCAAATTGTCGACTCGTCGCCACTTGCCATTGCCAATGTCGTGCCGTTGGCAGTCAGTCAGTCAGCAGGCAGCTTCCGTTTGGCAAAAACATGCAAATTCAGTTTGGCTGCATTATTGGCTGCTGACTGAAATTTTCACTCCATCGCACGGCTGCAGCAAAAAGACCAGATTTGTGCTTGCAGCAAATTCGGTTTTTGCACTCGACGCAAATTTCTTGCTTCAATTATTTCTTATGACCAACTTTCAAGCGTCTAACGGACATTAAGCTATCATAAATTGGTGATTAGTTAGTTGGAAGAGAGCTGGAAGCGACTAAGTGTATGGCAAGTTTATTTGCAATTTGCTTAAGTAGTGGATTTTTTCGGCTTATTTTAAATAGTTTGCAAGCGAGTGCTGACATTTAAATCAATTTAACGCTGCAGAAGGAATACCTTGATTTAAATAGTTGTATATAAGAATATATTTGAACGTCTGGACTTTAAATGGGGTCATGACAGGTCAAACTAGAGATCATGCGAGGTCAAGCTAGCGGCAAGCGATGCCGTAGAGAATCTAGAAGGTACTAAGCGAGGTCGATAAAAGCACAACTTAGAGAAAATCTTGTTCACGATGGGTCAAACTAGGGGTCATGGGAGATCAATCTAGATTAAATCAAGGCCTAGAGGGGTTCATCTATAGGCCAATAAGACCTAGAGAGATACATTGTAGTGGAAATTTTGGTCACGATGGGTCTATTTGCACGAAAACGAGGTGGGAGGAGATCAATATTAGCGATAAGCGAGATCGAGGGAGCTCGAGAAAGTAGCAACCGAGGCCCAGAAAGCTTAATGTGAGGAAAATCTTGTTCACAATACATTTTAGGGGAAACGTTTATCACGATGGGTGTAACTAGAGAAAAACGAGATCGGAGGAGGTCAATCAAGGTCGAGACCGGTCAAGCTTACGGAAGATCTTGTTTACGATAGGTCAAACTAGGTGTCATGCCGGGTCGATTTTGAGGAAAACGTGTTCGCAGGAGTTCAAGCTTGGGATAAGGGCGGCCAAGTGCGTTAAGGCTATGGGCAAGCGAGATCGAGAGAGATACACTTTTGGGGAAATATTGGTGACGATGGGCGTATTTAGAAGAAAACTAAGTCGGAGGAAGTCAATATATAACGAAAACGAGGTCGATGGAGCTCAGGTTAGTAGCAAGGGAGGCCAAGAGAGGTCAAGTTTGGGAAAATATTGGCGCGATGAATCAAACTAGGAGTCATGGGAGTTATATCTGGGGAAAACGAGTTCGAAGAAAGTAAAACTAGTGATAATCGAGGCCAAAAGTTGTCAAGCTATGCTCAAACGTAACGGAAAGAGATACATTTTAGAATAAATTTTGGTCACAATTGGTCTATCTAGAGGAAAAACCAGGTCAGTGAAGGTGAATCTCGGGTCGAGGAGCTAAAGTTAGTAGCAAACGAAGCCAAGATTGCTCCAGTTTATGGATTATTTTGGTAACGATGGATCCAACTGGGTCAAACTTGCGGAAAATAAATTCGCAGGAAGTCAAGTTAGGGATAAGTGAGGTCAAGAGAGGTCAAACTATGGGCAAGTGAGGTCCAGGGAGTTCAAATTTAGAGTTACACCAGCTCAAAGAGGTCAAGCTAGGTTTCTTGTGGGAGTCCAAATTAGGGAGGCGAGGACGAGAGAGGTCAAACTAGGGGAAAGTTTGGCCCAGCGAATTAAAGTTTAGAGTCGCATCAATTCAAAAGAGTTCAAGCTGGGTTACTAGTGAGCAGCTGGCCAGCCAACGCATTTGAGTCCTCATATATGGTTTTTGGGGTAGGTAAAACCTTATTTGGACCATTCTTATTTGGAGTTTATACGCAAGTAACAATACTTACTTTTTTATATTTTTCGATATCTTCATTGAGGTATTATTGTACTTATGAAATGTAAAGAGAAAGTCACAAATCCCTTCAATTTGGTGTCGGATGGGAACAGGCGTGATTCTAGAATAATTTCAATTAATTTCAAGCTTTGCTATAAAGTCAAAATGATGTTACGTACTAACCATGGATCAAATTGGTCGATTCACATGAATGGAGCCACGTGTAGAAGATCAGGAGGATGGAGTTATGTGTAGAAGTTCTTGCAAGTGAGGTAAGTTTTCTGAGGGTAAATCACTAGGGAAAGGCTAGAAACGATTATTTTACATATGGCTCAAGCAGCTCGTGACGTCCTGTCTTAGACCAAGTATCCTCTGGGTATGTAACGAAAATAAGAACATATAGCAGTCGCTTAGAGACCGAGACCGCTTATCTAATAAATCTGCAGCATTGAAGGACACTATGAAGTTACCCTCCAGACTAGTAGAGTTATAACTCGTCTATTGATACATTGATCTTGACCTTGACATGATATATTCGACATATTTATCTTACCCACATATACTTAATCGTGTAGTCATGTGGCTCGGCATGCTATGCCGTACAGGAGCTTTCACATTTTCATGCAACTTCTAAACTGCCTCACCAAGATGACCTGCCGAATGTGGCACTTACAAAATGGTGCTTAGGAAAAGCAGCTGACAGGCTCTTCTTAAAGCTGTGGCTATACGAACGAGCACTCGTGCATACACATACATACAAACAACAAACGAGGAGTAGCAACGACTGCGCCATAATATAGCAATAACAATAACAATGACTATGGCGTTGAGGCTTCGGTTTCGACTTCGCCTTCTAGGAAACTGCAATAATAGCTAACTGTAAGCAGCGCGCGCTGAAAGGATGCACGTGTTGTAACTGTGTGTCCCACTTCAACGTCCGTGTATGCGTGTGTCTGTGTGCCGCACATTGGTTATTATGCATGCTTGAACTTCTTTGCTGAATAGCGCGCGCACTTTTCTTGGAATTCATTATTTTGTCACTGTTTGGACAGCATGAATGGGTCGAGCGGCGAGCTGGCGCGGCGTGGCGTACAGCGGTTGCTATGCCCGGCTGTGAAGAGCAGACGAGCGCCGGAGCTTGTGCAGTGAGTCGGTGCTTTGGGAAGAAGTGTCTGCGAAGAGTTGTTACAGTTAAAAAGTTCATGTTGATGACTTAGTTTCGGAATACATTACACGGTATTATATGCCAAGGAGCTTTTCCTATTGAATGAGCGCAAATAGATACACACACACATACACATAGATAACTGCGTGCAAATGTATTTAGTATGGCGTGGCAGAAAAGCAATAAAAAGAAGCATGTATCGGACGAGGACCAAGGACTAGGCAGCTGGCATTAAAGCTGGTACTCATTTTATAGCAATTCAGCATTTTATGATGTTTTAAGCGCTTGAGCACTTTAATCACCCATTTAAAGTGCTGCTAGGCGTTGCGTTACCGAAAAAAGTTCGAATCCGCTGTGCGCATACTTTTTGCTGCCTGCGCGCAACGCTTCAGTGCTGCTGCCATCATTTTGATTAAGCAATTACTTTGTAATAAAGCGCAATATTTTTTGTCACTTTGCATATTTTCAACGCAATGCCTGTTTTATTTGCCGTCAAGCGCGCGTGGCCGGTGTAGTTGTTGTTTCAATTTTCGAGTGCTAGCAGCACATAAAATGGACATACTGAATTTCATTTAAATGCAAATTAATTTCACCCATTTTCAACGCTGGCGGCGGTGGGCGTTGCGCGTAAAAATTTCGCAAACAAAAGTCGAAAAAGTAAAAACAATAAAAACAAAAAAAAAAAAAAAAAAAACAAACACAAGAAGCACCGTTAACTGCGGTTGCAGCGGTGCTAGCATACCCTTTACGAATATGAAAGTTTTCATACGAGAACTTGATTTTGAAGGTATAGTTTGTATGGCAGCTATATGCTATAGTGGACCGATCTGAATTATTTCTGGGGAGATTATAGAATTGCTGAAGGCAATAATTCTTGCCAGATTTTGTGAAGATATCTGCTCAAATAAAAAAGTTTCCCGAACAAGAGCCTGATTTTAATCAATCAGTTTGTATGGCAGCTATATGCTATAGTGGTCCGATCTGAGTTATTTCTAGGGAGATTTTTGAGTTGTTAAAGGCAATAATTCTTGCCAAATTTCGTGAAGATATCTGCTCAAATAAAAAAGTTTTCCTACAAGGAAAAGATTTTGATTGTTCCATTTGTATGACACCTATATGCTATAGTGATCCGATCTGAAGTATTTCTTGCGGGATTATAACATAGCCATAGCTGGCAATCTTGGCAAAATTTCGAGAAGATATCTCGGCAACTAAAAAATTTTTTCATACAAAAACTTGATTTTGATCATCCAGTTTGTATGGCAGCTATATGCTATAGTCGTCCGATCGAAAAAATTTCTAAGAAGATTATAACATTATTATAGAAATTAGCACATGCCAAATTTCGAGAAGATATCTCGACAACTAAAAAAGTTTTTCATACAAGAACTTACTTTTGATCATCCAGTTTGTATGGCAGCTGTATGCTATAGTCGTGCGATCGGAAAAATTTCTCGACAGATTATACGAAACATATAAGCAACAATCCGTACCAAATTTCGTGAAGATATCTCATCAATTAAAAAAGTTTTCCATATAAGTACTTTTATCTGTTCGTAAAATTTGTATGACAGCTATATGCTATATTCATCCGATTTGAACAATTTATTCATATAATGTAGGATAAATTTAGTTAATAATCCAAGCGAAATTCTGTGAAGATAACTCGTCAAATAAAAAAGTTTTCCTTAATATATAAGGTCTACGACGTGTCCTTTTGCTGCGAACTCTTCCTTTAAACTTCTTAGCAAATTTAATATAACCTGTGCAGGGTATAATAAACAAAAACTAAAACCATTCCAAAAAACAACCCGAAATATCGAGTATGGCGGCTGTTGCAGAGTAAACAATCACAGCACCAGCTACACGTGCAGCGCCACAACGCGACGCTGCTGTTGCTTTAAGCGTTGGAAATTTATAGACCCGTTACTAAAATCCCTTACGGAAAAGAAATACACGCAAATATTTAAAACAAAATGGACAACACGATCATTGGAGCGCGACATGGCGAGCACAATGCGGGGCTACAACGCACACACAGGCACAGGCTTGTCTGCACTCCCTTCCGCCGCCACAGCAAGGGCGCACAAAAGGCACTCAAAACTTTTTCACTTTTCATATAAATGTTTAATCCATTTTCGCATAGCAAACAATAAACAAAGAGCAGTTTTGCTCGCACAACAACAAAAACAAAGTGTGGCGTGGATTTTGTGCTCGGAGTTTGTGTGCGGGCCGCGGCTAAAAAGTTAAAATGTCACTTGAATAGCAGAAATTTTCCAAAGGATTGTTGTGCTTTCATGCACTTTGTTGTTGTAGCAGTACTTTTTTCTCTTATTTGTGTACTTTTTCCTACTCCTTTTTGTTTTTGGTCATCTGTAATGATCCCTTTATCTGATTAGTAAAGTTTTCCAAAACAATATGTTCTTATAAACGAGTCATTGAGTTGCTTAATTCGGCGCTGCGCCGACTGACTGAGTGACTCCATAAACATGACAACTGATAAGAACGTGCTTAGAAATTAGAGCGGACAAAACTGTGGGATTAAAATGAATGTGTGCCAAAGCATGAGCAATGAAGTTGAAAAAGGTAGCACTATCTGTATATACACACACACATACAAATACTTTTTATTTATAAGTGGAAGTTGTGCCTTTAATTGCTCATGAAAGTTGGAGTTGTTAACTGGAGGCTCATTAGAATTTAAAGCGCTCGCCAGGGTTCTTTTGCTGCATTGCGGCCTTAAAAACTTCAATAGAATTACGAAGTTTTTAAAAAGAAGTTTGACAAAGAGATGTCGGCAGTTTTGGGAAATTTCGTGGAGTAAATTCAATTTTAAATCCCTAAAGCGATACTTGTTTGGGTCTAAAACTTCTTTCTTGGCAACTTTTTTAATGAATTGCTTCTTATTTGTTTTTATTCTAGAGGTTTAGTCAAATTACCATATATTTCATGACTGAAATAGAGGCTTCGCTTTAAGTCTCGTTAAAACTTTCAAAAAACATGCGATTGAAGACGAGTTAAAGTGAGAAGACGAATAATCCCTTCTCAGGGTTTGACACCCGCCACGTAAAAAACACCCGCAGTGAAAAGGACACAAACAACCTCGGATGACGAAAGTGTGCTCGACGCTTGAAATTTAAGTGTGCTCTGCGCAATCTACAAAACAAAGACCGCACAATCTGCGCCGTGGAATAAGCACCTTCAACATCGCATATAAGCTTCTATCGAGCGTACTGAGTAAAAGACTAAAGCCCACCGTCAACGAACTGATTGGATCTTATCAGTGTGGAATTAGACTTAAAAAATCAAAAACTGGTCAGATATTCGCCACGCGACAAATCTCGCAAAAGACCCGTGAAAAGAGTATCGACACACACCACCTCTTCGTGGATTTCAAGCTTCTTTTGACAGCGGGAGAAGGAGCTACCTTTATGCCGCTGTGTCTAAATTTGGTATTCCCGAAAAACTAATACGGCTGTGTAAAAAGAGGTTGAGCAATACCGAAACAAATGGATCTGGTAGTGAACAAGGGCAGGACGGCATATCTCCTGCCATCAAACTATCAGTCATCGCATTTGTAACTATCAAACGTCACTGTTTATGGTCATAACATTGAAGTCGTAGATTATTTCGTCTATTTTGAAAAAAATACTAAACTCTAAAAGTCCCTTAATATTTCCGTCCTGCTATTTAGAGCAGAGGTCTGGACAATGAAATCATCTGATGAGTCGGCCGTAGGAGTGTGTGAGAGAACAGTTTTGCTGAAGATTTATGGAACTTTGCGCTTTGGCAATGGCGAATATCGCAGTCGTTGGTTCAGCGAATTGAAGAACAGGGGCTACACTGGCTACACTTCATACTTCAGCTTTGAAAGTTTTTGGTGCACTACCCGCCGGGGCAAGCAGAGTAAGGAGAAAACCTCCACTTCGTTGAACAGATAAGATGGAGAAAGATGTGACTACACTTCTTAAAGGAACATCCGCTTCATTGTCATCGATTGGAAAATTTTGCTAACCATATCCTGGTGTTATACTTTCACTGCTATTCGGCAGGCTGGGGAAGTGCTCCCTACTTAATTTCAGTATACCCTGGCCATCAGTCACTAGATCATCACTGGTGGTTCCTCAGGAATCCGAAGAAAGCTAATATAAGAAAACGTAACACTCTAAAATTTTTGCCACAAAATAATGGTTTTATTCGCCAGTCAAAAAAAATTTTATAAAGTGAGAGATATTAGACGAAATTTGTGCTGCTGTGCCTGGACAGCAACTATAATAATTTGCACCGGAATACTTTTAGAACTGATTTTATTCTATTAGAGTAATAAACATCTATGGTTGGATATACTCTTCGGGTGCCTTCAGCTATCCTTAAGTTATTTTTTTTTTTTGTTTAAAATGTTCTTCTACTTGACCGTTACTGCAAAGGGTAAGACTTACCCGGATATGGCATTATTACGCAATCAGCACTAAAGCACCCTGGTGTCATGATAGAAGCAAGGTTCAGCTACAATATCCATGTTCGGCCTCAGCCAGAATCATGGCCAACATAGGAGGACCAAAACAGGGCCCAGAGCACTTTTGGCCAAGGTTAGACAATCAATTTTACTAGAATTAATGCCACCAGAACTATTAGCGTCTTCCACATGGTCTTTGATGAAGCTGCTAGCATTATACATTTCTGTGATAATGCCGGCAGACATAATGACTCGAAAACTGAAGCGAAACTATGACAAAAGAAACATTATAAGCAGGAAGCTGACAATGGCAGAGCGTAAAGTGGAAAGCCAAGTCCGCATACCGAAATGGCAAAATCGTTGGGACACAGCTACAAAGGGCAGATGAACGGATCAATTAATCGGAAATATACAAGTCGAAAAGACGGCGAGCTAGATTTTAAATCTACAAACTATATCAGTTTCTAATCTTCTCTGCAGATACTCTCTCTCTGCAGATACTCTCTGAAACATCTGTGTCGTGATGTTTCATAGAGTATCTGCAGAGGTACGGTCAAGACAATGGAGTTACTTGTTCTTTCTGTGGTAGCAGTAGCAAAAAATTCAGAGCATCTATTTTTCTACTGCCCGAGATATACCACAGAGTCGCAGAATCTGGCAATGGAAGTGGCAGAACGAATAACACCTGATAATATTGTGCCTTATATGCTGCAAATGAAGCAAGTATGGTATAGCATGGAAAGGACGACAGCTCTAATACTGCAAGAGCTGAGAAGAGCCAAACAACAAAGAAAAAAATCAAGCTAGCCACGCTAAGCTGTAATGCCTAGCGGCGCTCCTGCATAGCCTTTCCACAAAGCTGCAGATGGCGCAGTTAAGGGTTTAGTACGTAGGCATACTCATTCGCAAGTCTAATATAGTAAGATAAAATTGATTAGGTTCCGAATGAGATGTACTTTAAGCGAGCAGTACGAATCATACTGTATACGTAGGTTGCTATATATATTTCTGGCCTAGGCAACACTAAGTGTTGCCAGGTGCAATCTGACATTTCCAATGGAACATTAGACATTTTTTAGCACAACAGCACTCAGAACGTTTTGTCATTTAATCGTGAATTGTTTTATTTACAGGGAATTAAAAAATTCATCTCGGCCAAAAAATGGAATTAACTCGTGAACATTTTCGTGCGATCATTTTTCACAACTTTCGACGTGGATTATCACGACAAGAGTGCATCGATGAACTAAAACCTTTGTATCATCCTATAGCACTGTGAAAAACTGGTACAACGAATTCAATCGTGGCCGACGCTCGCTCAAAGACGAATTCCGTGAAGGTCGTCCAAAAACAGCCGTTGTGCCAGAAAACATCGATGCCGTACGTGAACTGATAATGCAAGACCGTCATGTAACATACCTTCAGATAGAGGCATGCCTATGCATTTCTCTCACCAGCATACATTCGATATTGCATGAACACCTGGCCGTAAAAAATGTTTGTTCTCGTTGGATCCCGCATAATTTGACAATCGCTCAAAAAAAGGCTCGTGTGGATTGGTGTAAAGAAATGCTGAAAAAATACGATCGCGGTGCTTCAAAATACGTTTATAAGATCGTCACAGGTGACGAATCATGGATCTATGCGTATGAGCCCGAAACAAAACAGCAATCGACCGTGTGAGTCTTCCAAGACGAGCCAAATCCAACGAAAAAAAAAAACATTTTCGTTGATAAATATGCCTATTTTCATTATTAAGCCAGAAATATATATAGCAGCCCTCGTATTACTACATATCAGTAGTTATGAGAGATTCCCCCTCGGGGGGAAAAAATTGAGGTAAACATTGTGCACCGTTACTATTATTATAAGTAGTAAAGGCGGTAAAAGGAGCTTGAGGGTATACGTGTAATATTTCTTGTGGTTCCAGAAACCAGTAAGTAAAATTTCATCAAAAAACAGAAAAATTACACAGCCATTTCTAAGCTTAATATTTCGTGACTGCTTACACTCTGCTTCAAGTTATTGAATACTGCCGAACTTATGCCAATAACTAAAAGCGAAATGTTATCTAAATTACTTGTGGAACGCAACAACTTCAGCAACAACAATTACATAAGGAAAGCTTGTTGTGGCGCCTCGCTCAGCCAAGAGCAATTAACTGCTGATTAACACACGCACACCAACACACACATATAGCCATAAGTCAACTGTGTTGCATGATAAAAGCAAAATACCTTGCTTGTGTGTATTAATGTGTGTCTTAGCGTGTGTTAGTGTCTGTATGTGTGTGTTGCTGCTATGTGCGTGAGCGTATGTGTGCATGACAGCGGAAATATCTTGATTAGGACAAATGAACTGAGCAGGTTGCCAAGTAATTTTGTTTACTTAAGCGTGAAAGCGTCAAAACAAATTGAGTAAAATATTGGCGTGGTGGCACAAGGCCACCGAATAGCAGGCGTAAGCTAACCATGTCAACAGCAACAACAACATGCAAAGATGAATGGCGCTGGCGCGCGCCATTATAAACAAATGACACCCATAATATAATTGAATTTTTCTAATCAATTTGTACGTTGAACCCTCAGCCATGGCAACCCGTTCGCCAGCAACGCGCACAACAGCAACAAAAAAGCTGTAATAAAAGTTAAAATATGCTTGTGTGCTTTGCGCACAAATAACTAAGCTGAATGGATGGTTAAGTGTATGAGTGTGTGTGTGTACGACATTTTGGTATATGCATGTGTGTGTATGTACCATTATGCCTGTGTATGTGTATGTATATATGTCATTTCCGTAAAGTAACTTTCAAGCGTATTTGGCAAGCGTGCGCTACCTTCGTGGGCTCGACGCCTGAAAGTGCGCTAAATCAATGAAATCAAGAAAAGTCACCGGAAAGCAAACCGAAGTAAATTTCATATAGCGCTGAATGATTTATTTCATTTCCTGTGTGGCTGCTACTTTCATTTATTTTATTTTCTTACAAAATTTTGTTGTTGTTGTTGCATACGAGGCGCTGTTGATTTCTTTTGCGCCGCTTTTCGTTACTTTAGTGCTGCGCGCTGCCAACTTCCGGCAAAAGGCAACAACAACAAATAAAAGCAGGCAAGTGAGTACGTATGTGTATGTATGTGTATGTATGTCTGTGTGTTTCTGAGCGTTGAAGGAGGTAAACAAGCTGCATGGCTGCGCCAAATGTGCGGTGCGGCAAGGCACGCCAGTGAATGAATGGCAAGCGGCACAGCAATGAATTATGCGCTTATGCTTGCATGTGTGTATATATATGTACGGGTGTGTGGCAGGGGGCGCAGCAGCCACATCAGCACTTTTCGCCAGATAAACCTTACTTGCTAAAAACTTCGTAGAGTGGGTGGGCGGGGTGGCAAGCGGCGGTAGTCGTAAGAAACAGTGCGGAAAACTTGGCAAACATCTTTGTGGGCCTCAAAGGCGGCAAAGGCATGCTCGCAAACAGCAATTCATCGACACACGTATGCTGGCGTTGCGCTAAAAAAACAAAAAAAAAAAAAAAGTGTGGCAACACTTTGCTCTTGCTTGTTTGTGCGCGTGTGGTGTGACGCGCTGGCGGATCGCACTCGTGTAATAATTTGCCAATTCGATTTTATGCCAGAACAAACACGGAAGTGTAAACCGTAAGGCATGAAAGTGTATGGGTGTGTGTGCGTGAATGTGTTTGTGTGGCTTGGTGTATATTTCAACATACGGGGGTAATATAAAGAGTTGCTAGAAACAAAAAGATAAAGAAACAGTTGCGAATATTTCGCAAGAAAAATATTATAATTTATTTTTCGCGAAAGCCAAACAGGTGAAGTCAGTATATGCGCGAATAAGTGCCTCGCCTTTCGAGATATCGGCTTGAAATTTTTCACACATGCTTTTCTGTTCAAGGAATTGCGGATATGTTGGAACTGTCGATAACGGACCACTATAGTATATAGCTGTCATAGAAACTGAACAATCAAAATCAGGTTCTTGTATAGGGAACTTTTTCATTTGAAGAGATATGTACACCAAATTTTGCATGGATTATAACCGAAAGAAATTGTTTAGATCGGGGTACTATAGCATATAGCTGCCATACAAACTGAACGTTCAAAATCAAATCCTTGTATGACAAACTTGTTTATTTGTTCATCTTTCTTTACCAAATTTGGCATGGAACATTTTTTAAAGAGCCGGTATAACCTCCAAAGAAATTATCAGATTGGATCACTATAGCATATAGCTGCCATACAAACTGAACGATCAAAATCAGGTCCTTGTATGGAAAACTCTTTTATTTGACGAGATATCTACACGAAATTTTTCAAGGATTATGACCGAAAGCAATGATACAATCTCCGAAGAAATTGTTCAGATCGGGGCACTATAGCATATAGCTGTCATACAAACTGAAGAATAAAACTCAAGTCCTTGTATGGAAAACATGTTTATTTGGCGAGCTATATACTAGAAATTTTGCACCAATTATTTTCCAAAGCATCTTTACAATATACGAAAAAATTGTTCAGATCGGACTACTATAACATATAGCTGCCATACAAACTGAAGAACAAAACCCAAGTCCTTGTATGGACAACTCTTTTAGTTCTCGAGGTATCATCACAAAATTTTGCAAGGATCATTTTCCAAGGCATCGCTACAATCTGTGAAAAAATTTTTTCGATCGGACTACTATAGCATATAGCTACCGTACAAACTGAATGAATGAAGGATGAAAACAAAGATCGTTTAAGAGTAATCTACTTGGATTTGTGCCTTAATAAACATAGCTTCTGTGTGCCAGAAATTAACTGCCAACCCTAGTAAACAGCTGATACTCTCAATAACATGAGAAACCTGTAACGGTGCCATAGGTATACGTAACAACGATAAGACGCACCGAAAAATGGCGCAAAGCATGAGAAAATGTTAATCAAAAAAATAAAAAAAAAATTTGAAAAAATCGAGAAAAAATAACAAAAATTACGCAAAAATCGAGAAAAAATAAAAAATGTCAAAAAATCGAGAAAATAATACAATAATACTGAAATGCCAGGCGAAGTAATGATTTACGATAGTCAAAGCGCAAAACGAAGGACCAAAACAGGAGCAACAGCGCCGAGCTTCCGTACAGACACCGAGTGACGCAGCGACAAGTTTATAACGCAGTTTATTTTCAACAATATTTAAATGTTGAAAATAGCGAGAAAGTGTGAGCGAAAGCCTTACCGCGTGCACATGTAACTGTAAAAGTCGCTTAAGGGGTACATATGTGCTATGGCGGCGCATAAATATTGATAAGCCGCGACAAATTTGCGCATGTATAGGTAGCAAAGCAAATAAATAAATAAATATCGAAATAAGAAAGGTAAATAACTCTTGCACTTGTGCAATCACAAAAAAAAACCAACGAAAGGGAGGAACTTTACAATAAAGCTTGTTTTTCGTTCTCCCTGCCATATGTACGAAAATAGACCCTCCAGCATTTGGCTGGTTTCCGACAATTGGCAAATAAAAAAGTTTCGACGCTTAACAGCTTCGTGTAAAAATGCCGAACTCATCCCTGCACCCAAACCCAAGTTGGAGCTATGCTAAACGCCGTTGTCTTTGCGAAAATTGAATGCGAAATTTCAGCCATCAATAAATTATTGGCCGTAATCCTTTGATTCGCTACTTACGTGCAGCAATTTGCGCCGCTGGCCAGCTGTGGGTGCACCCCACACGCTGCTTACCGGCGATGGTATGGCTTATGGCGGCTTCTAATGCCATGCCAAACAGGATGAAATTTCGCTGGGTGTCCGCCTGTACTTAGAGTTGTAGTTGTAAGGCATTCTTTTGTATTTTTTTTTTCTGTTTAGCACAGTGACGGCTTGCCGGAGGCCGCTTGTACTTCATTGCGCAGGGACATGTGTATACGCTCCATTAAGATTTGTGACTTTTCAGCTTTGCAGCGTTCGAGTTTGTGTGGGTAGTGTGTGCCTGGGTCCAGTGACAGGGGCGAGACAAGCAATCAATGGCGGCAGGAAGGCAAGGAAGGCATAACTAACAAATTGGGGTATGGTAAAAGGGTCAACGAAATGTAGATCTTGTGTATGAAAACTAGTTTATCTTATTACATTTAAGAGCTTTCCATTGGGCAAAGTAAGGGTTGTTCATATAAATTCTTAAATGCTTATAAATAAATTTGGTATTTTAGATGAGGTTATCGTACGCACTACGTGCAGGTTACGCAGCCAACTTCCTACTTTTATCCGATAGTAATAAGATTCCTGAATGTAGTCCTTTAAGCTTGGCAGATAATGAATAATGAGCTCTCTATTAAAGGCTATTTACCTTTTGCGCTTATTTTGGAAAAGAAAATTGATGGAAATGCGCCCCCAAAGTTCAGGAAAGGGGTTAAATATTATTTTGTTGTTTTTGTCGAAGCGCTATGAAATTTTCTTCAAACAGTTTTGAAAAATTTCAAAAAAATCAGAGCTTGGTTAGATATAAGTCTCGATCTGGAACCATTCCCGACAGTTTTTATAACGGCAATTATCTTCTTTCACCGAGGAATCAGCTCTTGGTTCGACATAAATCCAATTCTACATTTATTATTTGGACCCGACTGCTTTAATAACGGTTTAAAAGAGGATTTTTAAAGTAGTTAAGTCAACCTAAGATCTCGAAATACGGTTTTTACCAGGAACCTATGTAAAAATAGAGGAAACAGTGCTTGGTTAGATATAAATCCAGCACTACACATATCAAATTGACCCGACTACTTTAACAACAGTATTTCTCGCCATCAACCTTCCTTGGTTGGCAGAGTATTTTAGAAATTCCTAGGAAAATGTAAGGTCTCGGAATATGCTAAAAGGTCCTTAATACCAGGAAACAACGGTTAACAGAAATAAAGCTTTAAGCTCAAAAACGTATTATCTCGAGTGGAGTACCTCAAGGCTCGATCCCGGGCGCTCTACTATGGACTTTGTATATGACGGGGTGTTAAGAATGCATCAGCAGTAGTAGCAGTGGCTAATCATCTGGATGACCTCCGGTTCATATGCAATGAACGCAAAAATGGTCTGCGTCAATGGTTTATGGCCATGAGTTTTTGGCTCATTAGAAAACCGAAGTCGTGTTCATAAGCACAAGGAAGGTGGAAGAAATAGTATCATTCACCATAGGGAAATGTGACATTATTTTACAGCCACAGCTGAAGTACCTGGGAGTAATATTGGAAGAACACCTGGCTTATAAACTCTACCAAGAATGATGGCCAATATGGGCTGCGTAATTTCCAGCCGGCGAGCTCTTGTTAGTATGCCGCCCATTGGCATCCAGGGAGACGAATTCGCGGGATTGAACCAAGTATCTGTGTACGCTGTAAGCGCAATAACAGAAGAGACAACCAAAAGCATCACAATCTGGCAGCAACGGTGGCAAACCTCAACCAATAGACGGTAGACCCACAGGGTAATCCCGGGTATCCATTCGTTGATAGATAGACAACATGGTGACCCAGACATTTTAATGCCCTCGTCTTTTGAATGTAAGAGAAATGTTAAAAACTTCACTTGGCGTTAGTATTTCGGTAGAAAATTTTACAGCACTCATGTATCAGTGGTCTGATAAATGGGAAGGTGTCAGCGAAGCGTCAGCTCTAATTATGACAAAACAAAGACATATACAGTTTATTAGGCGTTAGTCTGTCCGTATGATAGATGAGACTTAAAGTCTTTCTACTTAATAAGTAAGATGGTTCCAAGGGAGAGATATGAGTTAGGAGTAGGCTAGATTTGGCGGATTAAAGTTCCGCACTCAAGCTTTCGATGCTTCCGCCTATTACCAAGCTTGTCCGGAAAGTAATAAGACTTTTCTTCTGCCGCGAATGTGCTTCGGAGCTAGCGTACGAGCGGCTGGTCAGTTGTCTCCGAGCACCTGGAGAGTCAGGACAAACATTTTAGCGCGACGTGTTTCCGTTACGCGATTAAATTATGTGTGAATCCCGGTAAATCTGCGACGTTTGATATGATCAGGCAGCTTACCCAGACTTTGCTTTAGCAAGAAGTAGTGTGTTTCGGTGGAATCAGGCCAATTTGGAGAGTTAGAAAGAGACATGCGACATCGACAAACATCGACAAGGAGATCCTGAAAAACCGACAACTTTAAGTTTTACGTCGATACCCCCAAGAGACTAAAACGTAGGGTCAATCGGATCCGACAAGACATCTTAGCCGGTTGGAAATTGCACCACGACAACGCCTCGGCTTACACTGCCTTTCTTGTGAACAGCTACCTAACCAAGGCCGACATCCCAACTGAACGAGAAAACTCATATGTTTGTATGGAAAACCCTTTTAATGAGTGAGATATCTTTACTGCTACAAGCGGAATCTATTACATTGTACGTTACATTATAGCATAACAGCTTTTATAGTCTTTCGGAGTTGGTTGGCTATATTGAAGTCAAAACCAAGTGAGACCTAACCTCAAATTGTGTAATTATATTGATTAAGTCATAAATAATTTTCATTTCCGCAAGTAAATAATCTTGACTTAAATGCAAGAGAATAACATTACATACCTACACACATACATACATTTACATACATATACGCACACATGCATACATATACATTCCGACATGCTTGGGTATCAACATTAATATGCGGATATATGGCACAATGGCAGGACTTAAACGCTTATCACTAGCCAACATGAATGGCAATTTATTTCGGTTTTATGGCAATCAAAGTGAGTCGCAAACGGCAACAACAACAAACTATGATACACACACACATATATAGTATATAAACACTGTCCCAGATCAAACCCAATGCCTATCGGTTACACCAGCTCACCAAGGACACTTGGCAACTTAGCACACAACAGAACTTGCTGTGCTGCCGCATCACCTCAGCGGGCGGTTGGTACGGCCGTTGGACGGTAGATTGAGCCAAAATGGATACTCACAAATAGTCAAAGTTCAGCATTAATATCATAAATACGAAATTAATACCTGAGCGCAGTGGGACACATAAACATAAACAAAGGCGCACGGGCAGCATATTTGTCTGTGTCTGAGTGTGTGGGTGTGGCTGCATGCTTAGGGTAAAGCAAGCATATTGAGGCCAAGCTATTTGCTGATCAAATGAGCTGCTGTGTATATGTCGGGGCAGTGATTGTATGTGTGTGTGTGGGGCAACGAAGCGCAGCGTGTTGTCTTTGTAAGATAAAATGCTCGGCAGCTGAGGCTGAGCGGGTTGTGGTGGCGGATGGTGAGTGGATAGTGCGCACTTGGGATGCTGATAGGTAGCGCCGACTGTTGCTGACTGTTGAAATTGTATATAGAAATTGTTGTTGACGCACAGCATAGTCACGTTGTTACTGTTAATGCTGTTGTTTTTGTTTTTGTTAGAGTAACGTTGGCATTCAAGCCGGTTTGCAGGCAGTGCTGAGTGGTCCACACCGCAAGCGGCTATTATATACACGGAAAATACACTATATTATGTAATATACTTATATATATGCATATGTATGTGTGTGTGTGTAAGGTATATTGTTGAATAACTGTAGTAGTGTCTATGTGTTTGACCAAAGTGGTTCCAGAATATCATTACGTATGCGTAGCAGTGGCCCAAAATAATTATGCAACACAGTGTCGGTCGGTCAAATCCTATCAGCAGTGCCCCAACGGAACGAAAGGGTGGACGTTGACAATGAGGCGGCACACGCACACACACATATACATATATGTACAGCTGTAAGCGGGAGGTCACACGTACACGTGGACATTTTGTCACGCTCAGGGGACTCTTTCGGCATGGCTTTTCAGCAACAATGCAAAAATAATAACAACAAAAATATAAACAACAACAACTTGCCACCAACAACAACAACAACTTGCCAACATCAGCAATAATAGGCAATAAATTATCGGATCTGCCACATGCATTGTTGTTATTGTTGTTTTCTTTGTGTTTTTGTTGTTGTTGTCAACGATGTTGTTGAGCTTTCATGCAGCAGGGATTCGCGCGTGCCCGAGGCGGAATGTAACATTGACGAAGGTGAAGTCAGCGTGTGGCGCGCTAAAAGTATTGCAACAACAGCACGAATTCGAGGAAGTATGTTATTGGATGTGTATATGTATGTGTGTGATTTTGCTTTAACTGTCGACGGCGCCGGCATAAAAATGCGAAAATCATAGTCATTAGCCGAAGAGATGACGGAAGGCGTCGTCAACTATTTGCATACATTTTGACGGCTTAAAGCAAAGCTAACAACAACAACAAGAACATACGTGTTATATGAAAACTTGCAAACACAAAATCAGCGGAAGCGGATGTGCGCCGCGACGGCATACTAACGAAAAGTAATGTTAAAGAGCAACGTGGTTAAGCGTTTACACGCGCAGCGCTCCAAACTGCTTGCGTACAGCGCACTACTGACAGCACAGCGCTTCCCAACTGCCAACGTAACGCTCCCTAACTACCAAAGCAAAGCTCCCCAACTACCAACGCACGCTTAGCAGATGCTCAACAGACGCCAGCGCAGCGCAGCGGTGACAAGAGAAAACGCCGCAAGCGCGCACACACATACACATGCAGAGAAAGACTGCGAAAAACTGCAAGCAAACAGCTTTGCTGCGTGGCGCTTCCGTTTATTAAAGTGCAACAGCAGCAACAACAACAAGTAGAACAATAATTGCCTGAAATCAGCAGCCGCTTCGGCTAAAGTGCGCTTACGACGGAAATTTCGCAAAAGTCCTTTTCGCAAACGCAATGCCATTATGAAACAGCAGCGGCAGGAGCAACAGCAACAGCAACAACAACCGTAATGTCAGCAAGCAATATCAATACAGCTTTGCTGTGCATTGCTGACAAAGCCGAAAGCGAATGGCGAATTTCGTCGAGCTAAGCGGATTTTCTTTAGCTCATTCGCTCGTATTTTGGCTTTTGCTTGTATTGTTGTTGTTGCTGTTGTATTTTAATGCTTTTAATGGGAAATCCGCACACATTTATCATTATTCGATTCAATTAATGGTTGACGTGCAACGACGACGTCGCAGCACAGCTGAATAGGTTTGAAAGCGACTTTGCCACGCTGAGTGTGTGTGTGTCTGTGTATGTGTGCCAGCTTTTGTGCTTTGTATGCGTTGGTTGTTAATAAAGCAAAAGTCGTTTTGTTAATGCGTTTGCAACGCTTCAAGTAAATGCGGCATACAACAGTGAAAGCGCATAACGAAAATAAATTCCAGAAAAGCGAATTTTCATGGAAAATAATTTAAGGATTAAAGCAAAATAGGTTTATTGAAATTAAAATTAGTAGAGTGAGTGAATTAAGTATTTCAAGGAATTATTTAAAGTAGAAATATTCAGGAAGAAGTGATTGTTTTGCGAAAAAATGGCGGCTTGCGCAGAAATGCAAGGGCTTTTCACGCGATCCTTTAGAAGATATACACATGAACTGGCTAACAGTTGGAAATCTGTGTAGCTGTAAGGATATACAAAAAGTTCTACAGTTTTTCTTTTGATGAAAAATTTCGACGCCGATTTTACCGTTGCCTCAGAGAATAATTTTTCAAAAAAAAAAAACTCGTGAAATGAAAGAATTTTTCATAAAAAACTGGATTTATATCGGTCAGTTTGTATGGCAGCTATATGCTATAGCGGTTCAATCTGAACAAATTCTTCGGAGATGGTACCAATGTCTATGACAACAACGTGTACCAAATTTCGCGAAGATTTCTGCTCAAATGTAAAAATTTTTCATACAAGGACATACTTTTAATCATCCAGTTTGTATGGCAGCTGTATGCGAAAGTAGTCGGATCTAAACAATTTCTTCAGACGTTATACTGATACCTCAAAAAATAGTCTGTGCAAAATTTAGAGAAGATATCTTACCAAATGAAGACGATTTTCAAACAAGAACTGCATCTATATCGGTCATTTTGTATGGCAGCTATATGCTATAGTGAGCCGATATCGGTGAATCCAACAAATGCAAAGCTACTTAAAGAGAAAAAGACGTATGCAAAATTTCAGATTAATATCTCACAAACTGAGGTGCTTGTTCATGCATACAGTGAACGTTGAAATCAAGGACCTGCATGGAAAAACTATTTGTTTAATCAGATATCTTCACGAAACTTGGCATAGATTATTATTTGTGGCATTGCTGTAAACTCCGAAGAAATCTTCGAGATCGGACTACTATAGCATATAGCTGCCATACAAAATGATCAATCGAACTCAAGTCCTTGTAGAGAAAACATTTTTAGTTGACAAGATATCTTTATGAAATTTGGCAGAGATTATTTTTTAAGGTATGGCTTTAATATCTGTAGAATTTGTCTAAATCGGAAAACTATAGCATATAGCTGTCATACAAAATGATAAATCGTACTCAAGTCCTTGTAGGGAAAACTTTTTCATTTGACAAGGTATCGACACGAATCTTCGCATAGATTACTATTTAGGACATCACTCTAATCTCCGAAGAAATTGTTGAAATCGAACGACTATAGCGTATAGCTGCCATACAAACTGAACAATCGAAATCATGTCCTTCTATGAACAACTTTTTTATTTAACAAGGTAGAGTCATGAAACTTGGGACGTATTATTGCCTATAGCAAATCTACAACCTCCGTAGAAATTAATTATATCGGACGACTATAACATATAGCTGTCATACAAACTGAAAGATCAAAATCCATTGCTTATATGAAAAACTTATTTATTTGACAATATATCTTAACGAAATTTTACATACCATATTGCCTCACATATTGCTACATTATGTAATGGAATTTTTCAGATCAAGTTAATATAGCATATAGCTGCCATACAAAATGCTCAACCAATTGAGGCTTTAAACAATATTAAATTAGTTATAATCCAATATTTCTGTATTATTCTACAGTTTTTATAATCACACTTTATCCTTACATGAAATTCAATTTAATAGCTAGCTAACTCATACACACATACCGCCTAAGCAAATAATCCACCAACAAATCTCTAACAAAATAACAAATTTGCTTTTATCCAAAGCCTGAATCTTAAATCTGACTGCTTTGTTTACATAATTTAAAACTTTTTTGGATTAAATCAAACATTTTTAACTTTAACTTTAAATTAAATCAAGAATTTTTAACTTTTTTTTTTTAATTAAATCAAGAATTTTTAATATGTTTTGCAGCATTTTATCAGCATTGCTAAGCTTTTCGTATAATTTCCACCCCAAAAGCAAAAGCAAAGCCACACCAGCACTCATACTCTAACCTAAAACTTGCAGATCAAGAGCAGTAAATCTCAATTATGGCCCACTTCATATTCAAATCTATGCACTGGTGACTGTTCGTACCACCAAAGTGCCCGGAGCGTGGCGTGAGGTATTTATAATTTCTCAAATATTTGCATTTGTATGAATTTTACCCCAAAAATTGACAACCAACTGTGTTTAATTCATTTTATCCTCAGTCTAGGGCGCTCATGCACCACTCGTGTTAGTAGTGTTGTTGTTGTACTGTCAATAACAAGCGCGCATATTTCACTTCTACACTTCACTGATTTTATCGATGATTTTTTAAGCGTTAATTTCGCCGCTATTCGCTTATTGTTGCGCTCGCATTGCATGCTTGCATAATTTAGTTGACATTTTCATTCTTTTCGCTTATTTTTTGTGATTTTCGAGTGACCTCATTAGTTTTCAATCTGCGCCTGTTTGCTTGGCTGCGTCGAAAACGCGCCAAAGTTGCATGCATAATAAGCAAATGCGTAAAGAATGACAAAACAACAAGTTGTTTGTTGTTGTTGCTTGAAATTCTTGCGATTAAACGGCTTTCGCCTGGTAGCAGCGAGACACACCCACCACGTGGGCGCCACTTGTCTTGTAGTGGGTGTGTATTAGTGTTGCCTGAATTGCAGCTCACTGTCACACGGTGATGAATCGTTTGTGTTGGCTGCGCAGCACTAAACAACAATAAGTGGTCAGAGCAGCAACAACAAGTACAACGTTGTCTGCTTAGCTTCCATTTTGTGTTGCCTTTCGTGCTGCTTTAATCAATGCCTAACTAGTTGTGTTGTCTGGTGCTGTGGATGTTGTAGATGATGTTTTAGTTGTTGTTGTTGGCACAGCTGTGGTTATTTTTACTGTTGTGGTTGTTGCTTTTGGTTCTGCTGCGGTAGGTTTTGTTGTTTTTGTTCTTGTGTTTGTTGTCATTGTTGTTGCTGGTGCTGCTGTGAGCGTTGTTGTTGTTGTTGCTGTAGCTATTATTCTTCTCATTGTTGGCGCAGCTGTGATTATTGTTACTGATGTAGTTGTAGATGATGTTGTTGTTGCTGCTGTTGTAAATGTTGTAAATGTTGTTCTTGTAGTTGTTGGCACAGCTGTGATAACTGTTGTTGTTGCTTCAGTTGCTGTTTTTTGTCGTTAATGTTGTTGTTCGTGTTGTTATTGTTGTTGTTATTCACGTTGTTGCTGTTATTCACGTTGTTGTTGTATATCCTATCAATGTTGTTGCTGCCACATTTCCAATTTTTTCCTACTCATTTTCACTCTGTTTTATTTGTTGTATTTTTGTTTTTATTGTTGCATTTGTTGTTTTTGTTGTTGTTGTATATACTGCTAAGGTTGTTGTTGCCGCCACATTTCTAATTTCTTTCCTACTCATTTTCACTGTCTGTTATGCGGCAAGTATGCTAAGAACGTCCCACTCTATGTGTGTGTGTGTGTGTGCATTTCTTTATGTATGTATGTGTGCCGATTTCTATTTCCTCCGCGGGCTGGGCAAAATAAAAATTTCCAACTGAAATATTTTTGCATAGTCCCAGATTTATGATGATAAATGAGTTGCAATCAGCGCGAACGAATGGCCCGGCATTTCGGCCACTTGTGCTTCTCATGCCACTTGCGCATCACTCATACCACACGGTGTATCGACGTCGAGCGCAAAACAAGCAAGCGGCCTTCAACGTGCTCTTCCTTACTCGCTTTCTACGCCGTTTGTGCCATTCTTTGGCGTACTTTTAGGCAGATTTTTATGCTCGAGTCCGAATGGATGTTATAATTGGAGATGACTGATGTGATGGCATTTTTGCTATGCATAGGTATGAGTGTGTGTGCGTGTAAGCCTGTGCCAATAAAGCCTGCAGCGCTATTTTATATTTCTTTGTTAAGCGTTGTTGTTGTTCCGTGCATAATTATACCAACTGCCGTAGCCTCACTCATACATACATACATACAGATAGATGTAAACTCAGTGCATTTGTGTGTGTGTTACGAAGTTCAGCGACTTTTCTTCTGATTTAAATATTTATAATTTCCATCAAATTGTTCAGCTGCTGTTCTATGCTGTGAATTAGTGACGAGACCCCACTGGGGTGGGCCGCCATAATTATAGCAGCGAAAGTTGCTGAAAGCCGCGTGTCTTTGCTCTGGCGCCATTTAACTTTTCTAGTACAATTTGCAAGCTCGCCGGCAATTTGTTTAGGTCGCCTCTGAGCAAACCGTCGGACTTTTTATGCAAGAGAATTCATTAATTATAATTACGCAGTATTTAGTAATTTAATAACGTAATCTTAGTGCGTCTTTAAATTTAAAAGTGTTCAAGAAGGAATAGCAAGGAAATAGTAAAAATAATAAGCAAGGATTGCAACAAAAATGATACATAGCTTTAAGCGAATTTTTTAGAATTTAAGGGGCACACCTAGTGTCAAATTTTCAAAAAATCTATTTTTATATAGGTTATACCTTTAAAAATAACATACTAAAACTTCAAATCGATATCTGAAACAGTTTTTGAGTTACACCCATTTAAAAGAGTAGCCGCTCGGCAGTTAGATAACGACCATTTCATCTTTAAACGCGTTTTTCTCGAAACAGCATTTTCCGAATTTGCTGCAGTGATTACTCAAAAACAAATCATCCGATCACTATCGAAGTTTTTTTACACGTTCTTAATAAATATAGTTCTCCGTACAATGACCTATCGATTTTCGATCTGATCAAAAAGTCGAATTTTGGCAGGCCAAAAACGACCAAAATTTTGGGTAAAATTCAGCTATTTTTTTTTTAAATGCCGCTTTGTCAATTTTTGTTTTTTTTTTTAACGTAGGTCATTGTACAGACAATATTATCTAGTTTAACGAAATTTTTTTTTTTAGATTTCATCCATGGAGAAGGCCGGAATCACTGCAGCAGTGAAGGACCTTTTTTTCGCGCCGTTGGAGATCGACTATAACTAAAAAAAAATTTAATTTTTTTCTTCAAAAATTTCACTGTATATTCTCGAAAGATGTATAAATATATTCTTAAAATTTTGAAATAATTGATAAAGTATTTTTTTTGTTTTTATAAAAATTCCCAAAAATCACCTTTTTTTAAGTTGTCAAAATGAAGACAGAAATTTAGAAATATTATTTTTAATATCCTGAAAGAGATATATATTATATATTGTGACAAAAAAATACCCGGATATTGTAAATAAAACGCAAACTATTTAATTATTCATCAATATTTATTTTGTCGTCTCCTACACTTATGCCAACGATTCGTCCAGTCCTCGAATTAGTTTTCATAAACCATTTTTGGGATGGCCTTCAGTTCCTTCAGTGAATTTAGTTTTATCTCTTCGCTCGACTGAAAACAGGTTCCACGGAGCGGCACTTTCAGCTTTGAGAACAAGAAAAAATCACACGGAGCCAAATTTATTGAATACGGTGGCTGATCGATGGTATTTATTGCGGATTTGGACCAAAGAGATCTATTTACGGTACTCTTTTTGAAAAAAAATGCAGGTTTATCGCAACGAGTTGAGCAAGAACTCGTTTCATTCCAAAAATATCCAGACAGACTCGCGAGAGATATCGAACTCTTTTATTTAACAGTAGCCTGACATCTTTCAAGCACGATATTCTTCATTTTTTTAATATCTTCATCAGTTGAAGAGGTAAAAATCGGCCAAAAAGAGGCATGTCTTCAACTATCTCTCGACCGTCTTTGAAGGCTTTGTATCGCCAGTAGCCTTATGTAAAGTAAACGTTAAATACCCTACAAAATATTCATATTAAAACGATATCCTTCTATGTGTCTCTCAATTTGTTAGTTTTCAGTCTGAAATTTTCACAGATCCTCTTATGTGTACATTAGAAGCTGTTTATTTGTTAGAATCGTCGATATAGAACTACGTCCAGGACGGCCATAAAAATCAAATAATGAGCAACACGTCAATAAAATAAAGGAATTAATGCTTGAGAATCGACGATTCACAGTCAGAGATCTTCCTGGCATCGCTGGCTTAAAGGAAGGTTCAGTGAAAATCTTTTTGAAAGATAATTTGGATCTATGAAAAGGGAAAGCACGATTAGTTCCAAAATCACGAAAATTTTTAGAAAAAAGGCATCGCGTCATCATCTGTGAAACAATGCTTTCCGACTACCAGGATGTCACGAAACGTATTATTACTACCGAGGAGTCTTGGATCTATGCTTATGAGACGGAAGGAGACGATCATTCAGCCGAATACCATGGCAAAGGTGATACGTAGTTGAAAACACAACGTCAAGGCAGGTTAATAATCAAGTTATGTTGACAGTTTTCTTCGATTATAGAGGTATGGTGCACTCCAAATTCCTTCCAACTGACCAAACTGTCCACAGGGAATACTATTTAAGTGTTATGCGTCTTTTATGCTAAGATATTCCTGGAAATAGGCCAGAATTGTGATCCAATATCTTTTGATTTTTGCACCTTGATAATGCAGCGTCGCATACTGCATTGATTCTTCACGAGTTTTTCGAGAAATTTTCAGAGAATATCAGGCCGCAATCACCGTAGTCGCCTGATTTAGCTCCGTGGGACTTTCGGCTATGCAACAAACTCAGACGACCTCTCCCTGGAAACTGTTTTGAGTAAATTGAAGACATTTCACCTGAATCGCTACGTTTTTTAAAGGCTATTTCGGAAATTGGGGAGATGGACCCACAAGCTAATTAAAAGTGTACAAACACGGTTAGATAGGAAGCATGAAGAAACAGACTTCTACCTGGACCAGTTTTTGACGGAGCACGGGAAATTATCTTTAAAAATATGGCCGTGATGATGGGATGAATCATTACTTCTGCACATCTTTTTTTAGTGCCGGCGTTATGCAAAGGAGAGAGCCGATCTAGAGAAATTGATAACGGAATTATTGACGCTGGATAACATAGTGCGTTTTATGACGGGATCGAAACTAGTGTGGGATAGCGTGAGAGCGCTGTGTGGTAGAGATGTGAAAAGCTAAGAAAAAAGAGTGGCATCGCAACGAAATCAGAAGATTGAATGAGGAGTAGGCCAGAATGGCGTGAGAGACGAGCCAAATGGCTAAGATTGGCCTCATGATGTAATACTTAACAGCAGCTCCGTGGGGCCAATAACAAGCAATGACGATGGAGTAAAGCGTATAGTACATAGGCGTATTGATCTGTTTCAGCGAGCAATACTAATCGTGTATACCATCCGGACATAATTGACATCTTAGTACATCAGTCACAAATTTTTACTTCCGTTTTGTTGAGTAGTGTAATCAGACATCACATACTTCTAGCGCTTTATGATGAAACAAGAGTGCTTGAGCTTGATGAAGAATAAGCATGTACAAAGTAACTACAAATGGAAAAAATATTTCTGTAAACTTTAATCTAATTTAGACTAATTTGGTTTTTTCGATTTGGTGAGTTTAATATCTAGGACTTTATTGTCTCTCAGTGGTAACCTTTATATTTTCTCTTCAATAACTGAGGGGCAGTGAATATGTGGACCCAATGCTTATAGCTGAGGTTTTAATGGAGATATCGATCAATGTGTGAGATAAATAATTGAAATTTGGAGCGAATCCTTTTCTGATTGTAGTATATAGGCGTATCAAAAATGGGTCGGATCAGTTCGGGTTATACCGCATATATCGGCCAAAGTGTGAGTTATCTTAATAAAATTTAGAGAGCATGTTTCTCCTATAACGATGCACATTTGTGGTCGGAATGGCTTAGAATGAATAAAATCTGGTCAATACTACTTAGCGTTCTTCCTTTATTTTGTTTTTTTTTTTTTGACTAGAAAGTGTATAAATTAGTGCACTATATTTAAATGCTTTTATGTTTTGTGGTTTTTGGTTTTCGGATTGTGCTGCTACTCCTTGTTTCGGTGTGGCAATCAACCTGCGCGGCCATTTATCAATTCTTCGCACACAAATTCCATGTTCTCTTTTTTAACCAAAATTCAATTTACTTAATCACCACTGATTGTTCCCGGAATAGTGGAGGCACAAAACACTCGTAATTCGAGCAGCTACAACAAATAACTAAATATCAGCATAATTACGCACAAATATTGGGTTGGAGAAAATGAATTGACTTTTGCCATGACGCTGAAGCATTCGCCCACACACACACACACATACCAACAATAATGGTAAACTGACGTTGCCACATTTAATTAAAAGCCAAATGTTTTTGTTGTTAAAGCAGAGTAAAACACGCACACACGCATACACACGCTTTCAATTCTAATTGGACTTATACATGAAATGGAAATATTCAAAATGGATATAACGACAACACAACAATGTAGGAACAACAACAAAAACAATGCAGAAAAAAACATTTACTATGCAAATGAAAATGAATAATGTACGTTGCAGGTGAGATCGAATTATTTATAATACCGAAAACCAACAACAATAAAAATAACAAGAAACAAGTAAGGAGGAGTTAAGTTCGGGTATAACCGAACATTTCAGACTCTTGCAACTTTGCAAGGGTTAAAGCCAAGGAAATATCTTGAAGTAAACAAGGCTTGTGAGTTATATGGGCTCTATGACCAATGAATGTTTCAAATGCTTTATGTTATATGGAGAGTGGGCGTTGCTGGAGTCCAATTTCTCCCATTTTTATACAGTGACATAAAAATGTCAGAGGAATTTCACCTACCAAATCCAGTTGGAATCGGTCGAGGAAGTCCCGAGATATGTGATTTCACCTAAAAGTGGATGGTGCCACCTCCATCATAAAATTTTATTATCACGATTCCATTAAAGCTCTATCGTACCATCTCGGGGAAAAAATTTATTGTCTCTGGTGTAGTTAGTTATTGATTTATCATGCTTTTATTATTTTTTTTTTTCCAGTAAGGTTATATGGAGGGTGAGCTGGGTTATCTTCCGATTTAATCCATTTTTAAATTGTCCATAAGAGTTCGTATATTATTTGCGCTAGGCGAATTTGGTTATTGTAGCTTTAATGGCTAGGAGATATCATCATTAAATTTATTAGAAGTTGGGTCCACGCCCACTTTTCTAAAAGTTTTTGCCCACAAATGACCCTTGCCATTACCCTTCCTTGTGTCAAATTACAGTCTTATGTCTTAATTTAGTGCCTAGTTATTGTGCTTTTTACGTTTTCGGTTAATGGCATTTTGTAGACGTGGCAGTGGTCCGAATAAGCCCATTTACAAACTCGAACTTTTTTTAAGAAGGATCGCGGATACCGAGAGAATATCAAAATATCTCAATTTTTACTCAAGTTACAGCTTGCACTGGTAGACGGACGAGCAGACAGGCAGCCAACCGGATTTCAACTCGTCTCTTCATTCTAAGCATTTACGTATGCATAACCCTATATCCATATCGGGTTGGTTTTAGGTAAAACATACAACCATTAGGTGAACAAAAATGTTATACTCTGTAGCAACTTGTTGCAAGAGGATAAAGACGTCACCTTCGGCTATACCGAAGATAGAGTACCCTTCACATGTTAAAGTTTACTTACAAGAATGTGATTTTGATTATTTGTTGGGTAGATATTTGGGATAGTCATCCGATCTGAAAAAACTTTTCGAATATCATAAGGTTGGACAAGAACTTCCGCCAAATTCCGTGAATATATCTTGTAAAAAAAAATTGTTCCATTGCTGGTAAGGCACCTATATACTATAGTAATCTGATCTTAACAAATTTTTCGAAGATTGAACCGCTGCCTTAGGTAATCATCTGATATGAACAATAACTACGGAGAGGTCTCTGTCGGTCTCTTCCTGGTCTTCCAGATTTCATGGCAAACTTATTCCTAACTGAACATGTTCAGGGTATAAAAAAAGTATACTGAAGTACTACGTAATAAAATGGACGTAAATTTTGGTCAAAAATAGCAGTGAGAAATGATTGAACTGTCGCAATTACGGGGAGGGTATGTGAAGAAATGATTAAGTGCTTGAATAACGAGAATTAAATGTGTATGTTTGGGGTGGGAAAGTGTTAGGATAGATTAAGACAGGCTCATCAGTTGTGTACAGACATTTCCTGTACTATGAGCAGGCGACGTTTTTACTTCAATTGTGTTACATTAATCGCGAGCTTATAGCGCCATCTTTATATTTCTTACTGTAAGTAACAAGTGAACTAAAAATTCCCCTGTCTACCGCAGTAAAACAATGTTTTTTGGCGAAATTCGTGTTTTTTTCAACATAATTCCCCTCATGGGTGATATACGGATAATAGCGACCCTCCAACTTTTCATTACCAGTTTTGTTGTACGATTTTTACTTTGCTTCGGGGATCAGCTCTTCATTCGATGAAAATATTCTCCAAGCGAACACTCTTTTGAGGTATGAGAACAGGAAATGGTCTCCAGAGGCCTGATCTGGAGAATACAGTAAATGAGAAAGAAATTCGAAGTCCAACTCATGGATTTTCGCCCTTGTTTCGTCTCGTTTGTGACGCCGTTTGGTGAAGCAGCACTTTCCTTCTCTTCAAATGTGGCTATTTATCGGCAATTTAGTCCTTCGAAAGGTCCGATAACGCTTTGTAATAATCAGTGTTTATGATCCTTTATGCCCATCATAAAACGCAGACGCCATAATCATGCTAGCCGACTGCTGCGTTTTTCCACACTTTGAAGTAGGTGATTGCCGATTGAACTTCGGAGTTGAATGATGGCTCCAGGTTTTACTCATAGCCACATATCGACGCAACTACTCGGGTGTTTGATCTCAAACACTGAACTCCAAACACTGCTTCGAGTCATCAACTCGTCGTTTTGTTTGGTCAAAAGAGAGCTTACGCTTGGTCAAATTGTCGCTTCGTGGAACCCGTTTTTAATAGATGAAAGAGATAAAACAAAGTTAGCTAAAGGAGCTGAAGACCATCCTAAAAATTACTTATAAAAAGTATTTCAAAGACTGGAAACATAGTAGGCATTAGTGTATTTCATCTAAAGGAGATTACTTTGAAGGCAACAAAATAAACATTGATGATTACAATTATTAATAATTGATCATAGGTTATTACAGACCTGACATTTGTGTCAAGCTTGTTTTATTTTTGCTTTTTTTTTTTTTTTGAAAGTAGGATTTTTTTAGAATATGGCATTCCCAAAAACGCTGCTTAATCTTCGATAACAGAAGAGACATGTACTACTTCAAGAAGCATGGCATACTCTATACTACAGCCAGACAGAAAATCGAACCAAACTGCGCCGAAAATATTTGAAAATTTAGCATTGCAGATAACCTATTAAAGAAAAACTTTCTCTATGAGAAAAATTTCTAAAAAATAATTAAAATTTGTGTTAAAAAAATTCTTCATTTCCATTATCTCTTTTATTTCCACAATGTAAGAGCTTCGGTCACGTCATCTTACGCTTGATGATTGACTATTTGAAGCCTTAATGAAACATGAAGCCTCTAACAACCCTTTCTGGACTTAGTTGTAACGAATTTGGTAATCTAATATCCTTAACAGCCATCCTTTTGACTCACTGACACACTCAAACAGCGACTCCCCAACCCAAGCGCTCGGTTTGACGAATTGCTGCGGTTTGGTTAATTGCATATCGCATCCATCATGTTAATACAATGACAAAAACAATTTGAACAAACACAATATGCAGATGCACGCACACCAACAACGCGAAGAAGCTACTAAAAGCGGCTCAAATGAACAGGTGCGCGAGTGGGAAATGCAGGCGTGTATGTGTGTGTGTGTGTGTGTGACAACGTCAGTGAGCGTTTGGAGAGCACATAAATTGTGGTTATGCCAACATGGCTTGATTGCCGCTGTTGCCTAATGCCGTTATCTCAATTTGTGTAAATTATGAACAACAAAGGGACACAACAAATCAAAAAGTAGCAAATGCAAGGTGTAGTTGTAAACACACACACACATACATGCATATATTTACACAAATGTCGAACAAATATAGTCAGGACTAGCCGCAAAATGCTCGCATTAATCGTTGGTGCGGCCAGTGGCGAGCGGCAAACGTTGCGGCGAGCAAAGCGCTTTAAGGATTCAACACCCCTACCGCCTCAGGCAACCATATATGCGCTGGACATGCACATTTTAGACCAATAACAGCAGTAAAACAGTTAAAACAATAGTTACAGCAACAACAACACGCGGATATAAATAAACAAAAAAGACGAAGTACTAGCAGTACTCGAAGTCCTCGCTGACATTAGCGCCGCTCGCCGGCCACAAATTGAGTTCAAAGTCAATAGAAACGAACGCTAAAAGCGAACATGAGCGCCAATGGCAAATATGCTGAAAGTCGAGCGGAAAAAGCACTTGCTGCTTGCAATTGTTGCTTTTGTTGGCATTTCCGTCATTATTGTTTTCCTTTGGCATTTCGGTTGTGTTGTCACATTTTTCTCCGCTTTGTTTTTAGTATTTTTTTTTTTTTCGGAATTTGCTGACGACATCCTTGCGTCATAGCATCCACAAATGGCGGCCAAACATGCAATCGCAGCTGCAAAGGGACCTAAAGTAATGTCCAACGCGGGAATGGCATTTGCACAAAGCAAAAACCAAAGCCAAAAAAAGCGAATATCTGAAATAGCGAGAAAAGTGTCAGAATTATGCGCTCGAAAATGTCAAAAGTACATTTTTTCCACTGGCATGCGGGCCAGTCTGGCCGGCATATGTGTCTGTGTGTATGTTTGTGGTAAAAAACGCGCATTAACTTCAACTGGGAACACAAAACAGAACACCGAAAGTCAAATATTTATAAACAGTGACAAAAATTGCTTTCAGTAATGCAACACAAGGCATACGGAAATGCGAAACGAAAAAAGAAGACGAAAAAAGGAGCCGAAAAGAGTACGAGGGTATGGAAAATATAAAAGAATAAAATGTTAACTTGGAATGCAGTGAAGTTACAACATAAGTAGCCTAAACGTATACAAAGATTCCATATACAGAAGTTGGTGATTGGTTTTTGAACGTTCAGTTTGTATGACAGCTATAAGCTATTTTAATCCGATCTAAAAAATATTTTAAAATATTATAGCTATGCTTTAAGTAATAACTTATGCCAAATTTCATGTCAATAGCTTGCCAAATAAAAAAGTTTTCCTTACAAGGACATGAGTTTGACCGTTCGATTTGTATGGCAGCTATATGCTATAGTAGTTCGATCTGAACAATTTCTTCGGAGATTATAGCAATATCTATGATAACAACTCGTGCCAAATTTCGTGAAGTTACCTTCTTAAATAAAAAAGTTTTCCTTACAAAGTCTTGAGATTGAACGTACAGTTTGTATGACAGCTATATGCTATAGTAGTCCGATTTGAATAATTTCTTTGTAACAACCCATACCAAATTTCGTGAAGATACCGTTACAAATAAAAAAGTTTCCCATACAAGGATATGAGTTTGATCGTTCCGTTTGTATGGCAGCTATATGCTATAGTGGTCCGATCTCGACAATTTCTTCGGAGATTGCACCACTGGCTATGATAACAGCCTTTACCAAATTATGTTAAATTACCTTTTTAAATAAAAAAGTTTTTCCTACAAGAACATGAGTTGGATCGGTTAGTTTATATGGTAGCTATATGCAAAAGAAATCTGATCTGAACAATTTCTCCTAGGATTACATCCATGTCTCAACCAGTGATATGTGTCGAATTTCGTGTAGATAACATGACAAATAAAGTAGTTTTTTATACAAGGTCTTGAGTATTATCGTTCAGTTTGTATGATAGCTATAGTCTATGGTTGTCCGATCTGTACAAATTTTTCAAAGATTATACCTTTGCTCAAAAAAATAATCTGTGCCAAATTTCGTGAAGATATCTTGTCAAAAAAAAAAGTATTTCATACAAGGACTTGACTTTAAATATGAGTTTGTATGAGAGCTATATGCTATAGTGATCCGATCACGACGGTTTTCGACAAAAGGGTAGCTATGGGTTATTTAATAACGTCCAGTTTAACTATAAACTAAAAAAATGTACATTGAAACCGATGCCGACTAAACCTACTATACAGTGATTTTTCTGAAAGCTCAATTTTTGGCGCTTAACGGTACTTTTTGGGAAAATTTAATGTTCCTTCCAGCAAACTGGCTTCCTTGCTACCCTTTTCAGTTTCCTTATCATATATACACCAACTTTCTTCGCTCACTACATTTTCGCTATCAAACTGTTGTGACTTATAGCAGTTACAGCGCTTGTTGCCTGCGTCGCGCCGCTGTGTCACTCGGTTAATCACATTGCTTGATTTGTCGTCGAAAAGTCTGTTTGGTTATACACACCTCTAATAAAGTTTATATGAGTATTTGTGAGTATACATGTATGCGTTGAAGTGAGTTGATGACTTGACTTGAGTTGTGTGGTTGGTAAGTTGGCTTGTTGCTACTGTTGTTGTTGGCTGGTTTGGTTGGGTCCTAGCAGCACGTTGATTGTTTGGTTTTGGTGTTGTCACCAATTTAGATTGCAACAATTCTATTTGCGTGTCTCGCATCAATTTGAGTGTCAAATTTAAATTGCCAACAACAACATGCACAACAACAACAACATCCAAGCAATGTGTGTGGAAATAAAAACGATGAATGACAGCACAAGGACAAAGCTGTGGCAAGTAGAATGGGAAACAAAATAAGTTAGAACACGCACACACATACACAAGCATGTGTATGAACAGGCACACATACATGCATACATGCACACGCAAGCAAGCAGAAACAATGCGCATTAGCGTCAAAGACAAACATAGACGCTCCACAAAATTATTTTCGAGCCGTAAGCCAAAGTCAACGGTACAAATTGGTTAGCGGCTGCAACAATAAAAACAACAAAAGCTGCAGCCACAGTCAGCGCGCCGCCAACGACATACGACTAACGTCGTTGACACTTTGGTGATATGAAAAACCGACACGGGCACACATGCATAAGCGCACACACACACATATATATATACATATACGTATACACATATATACATATATATTGCTGACTTGGCTTACACTTCCGCTGTAGTCGCTGAAGCTATTGGGCTTCCAGGACCCCGCAACAGTTTAGACAGCACTGTATTAGCATATGTATGTGTGTTTGTGCGTCTGTGTAGGCCGACGCGTATGCACATTGGCTAGCGCTTTGCTGGGTTATGGTGCCAGGAGCTGCCAGCACCAGCGCGCTGGCGTGCTAAGCGGCTGGTAGGCGGCCTGCCTGCCTGGCAGTTGTCAGTGCTTTGCTCCACTTGAGCCGGCTTGAGTATTCGCACTTGACAAGCATGACAGTTGGCAGTTAAAATCCGATTTTTCCAACTTCTCGATTTACCTGCCACCCCCCAACCACGAAGCTTCATATTTATAAGCTGTTTGGCATTGAAAAAACAATTTGTTTGCATGTGTGCGTATGTGTGGTTGTGTGAGTTATATAACTTTTGAAAAAAAAAAAAAAAACGCCACGATAAGAACGTCAATAATGGCGCAAACGGAAGCATTGCTTGCGATAAACTCCGTGGGGAGCGCCGTAGCGACCTGCGAGTGGCAAGTTTTGCGCCAGCAAGTGTCGGAAAACTATGAAAATGCAATAAGCGGCACAGAGAGGGAGAGAGGGAGAGAGAGAGAGTGCAAAAGGAGCACAACAAATAAGCGCCACAAATGATACAATCAAAATTGTGGCAAATTGAAAATTTCGCAAAAACAAAAGTGACAACAACAACAGTGTAACTAAACTAAGCTGACAGCGCTGACTAGAATTGGGAGCTGTGTGCTGGCGCTACATGTGAAATGCAAAAGCAATTTCTACTTTTCTTATGTCACATGCAATTACATTTGCAATATGTGGCAACACGCTGCGGCCAAAGTGTTTGAAATGCTGAAAAAGGGCACTTCAACAGGCAGCTGGTTATGTTGCAAGCGCTGCAGCGGCCAGTGCGGACTGTGTGATGGCGTTCGACCACTACGTACTGGCCACTCGGTGACTACTAACTCTTTAAATATGTATGTGTATCGCTTATGCAGCACTCATATTGCCCAGCCAGTCAGTCAGCTATCGTAATTGTATTACCAATTGTCCAAGTTGGCCATAATGGCAGCAAGTTGCCCGTAATGGCACTGCACTGCATTGTCCGTTGTCCAGTCCCTTGCTATCTTCTGCTTTGTTGCTCGCCTTTTGGTGCACACCCGTTGGGAGGGCACTCGTTCGTTCGTTTTTTCAATTTGCATAAAAATTATTGGCCACTTCTGTTGGCGTAAATTGATTTGGCAGTTGCATATATGAGTGTCGCTGCAAGTTAGTGTCCACAGTCGAATTTGCATATGGCAGTCATAGCTGACACTAATTGATGGCCAAGCGTATAAGCGTGTACCACGGGACTTAAGACCGTTAAAAAGTTGAAGAAAAAAAGTTCGAATTTCGACTGCGAAGAAATACGAATAATCAGTGATGAGTTTCATAAACTAATTTCCAAGGGTTTTTGTGCATCTACCAAATCGCATTAGTGGGATTTAGGGGATAAGTAAGTCGGCGAAGTATTTGAATCGATTCGATGGGTATTAACGCGTAGAAACCTTGTGAAGATAGTATTAAATGTTCTTCATCTTGATTTCGATCGGTCAGCTTGTATGCTTAGCATTCTCAGGGCGCTGATCAACGCATTGATTTGATCCGCTGTGCTTTTGAGCGCCGAGGAGTAAGGCTGTCGTCAGCAGGTACCCACGTTAAACACACCGGACGTTGTCAGCTTGTATGGCTGCTATATGCTATGGTAATCCAATCAGAATAATTTCTTCGGAGTTTATAGTGGTTCTTAATACAATCATTCGTGCTAAATTTCGTGGCGATATCTCGTCAAATAAAAAAATAATCTACCGTGACAACATTGTCGTCTCGAACAAGACGAGGTGGAAACAGCTCTAAGGCAGTTTAAGAACAAAAAAAAAAAAAACCCATCCGTTGGAGTTCAAGATGCTTTGATGCTTTCTATGGAAAATTTTAAAGATTTATTCATACCTGTGGACTGTGGCGAATGCGGCATGTAATCCTCTTAAGCCAGGTTTGCATATAATGATTATCATTACAACAAAAGATATGTACATACCTGAAATTATAGAAATTGAAAATAATTAATTTGATATAATAAGTACTAAATAGTAAATATACAACAGAGTTTTAACAAAAATAAAAATGTGAAGCATACTTTTAAGCGCTTTGTCATAATATCAAAAAAGTTGAAGCATACTTTTAGGCGTTTTACACATTTTTATTTTTTTAAATTGCAAATAGATTTGTGTGAGATTTTAAAAGCATTAGTTTAGATCTTTTGAATCGATTTTTTATTTAAATTGATGCACCACAATCACATTTAAATAATTCTAAAAATTTTCTGAAATATTATTTTACTAACCTAAAATGCGGACAGACGTTTTTGAGCTAAAAACTGAACATTGGTCAATTTAGGTGCACACTGTGATTTAGAGTTAAAAATTGCAGTTCGTTTGTAAAAGCTCTACAGCTCGGGAAGACGTTCTCGAGCTAATAACTGAACATTGGTCAATTTAGGTGCACACTGTGATTTAGAGTTAGAAATTGCAGTTCCTTTGTAAAAGCTCTTAAGCGCGACTTAAAAAGTTCTGAAAAGCTTTCATGCTGAATTAGTTTACCAAGTCTTATTATGAAGTTAAATATTAGAAATTCAATTATCTTGTGAAAGCTCTAAAGAGTTCCTTAAAAAGCTCTCAAAAAGATCTAAAGGTTGGACTTTATGTTGCGCTATTTTACCTAGCCTAATCCCAAACAAAAAACTCGGAATACAATTATTTAACAAACAAAAAAAAAAAAGAACTGGCCTTAGAAAGCTCTCAAAAAGCACCCAAGCGGCTTTAAAGTTTAAAAAGTTTACTAATTTGTGTTTAATTGGGCTTACTTGAGTAAACATGCACAAAGATGGGATATGAGTTCTGAAAAGCTCCCAAAAAACTTTAAAGTTTAAGACTTTTACTAATGTGGATTTAATTGAGCTTACACTTTATTTGAATACACAACCACATAGATGGGATATGAATGTACTCATACTCTGCCCTATTCACAAGGACGGCAATCCCGCAGTCTGCGTATAAAAGGCTTTCGATAAACCTTAACAGTGTGGGTTTGGACCTGGCAAAGCTAACATAAACCAGACAGATTTTTACAATATGTCCAATTCTAAACAGTCTTTTTCGACGGGGTGATTTTCTGCGTTAGTCATTTTCAATAAAGTGCTGGAAATTTAATACGCGCTGCCTAATCTGAATCACAGTGATACTGTCTACTTTAAATATACAATGCTACTAGGGACGCAGTAGAAAATGAAATCGAAGACCTTAAGAATCGAGCTGTCAGCTAAGCTCTGTTTTTGTTTAGAAAAAGAAACGAAAGGTTGGTCTTGTGGTGAACTAGGGCAAGACACATAACCTGTATATCATACACAAAGATTCCTCACCTCTTGGAAGCTACGTCCTGTCGGCACCTATAAATTTAAAAAAGCGAAGAACTTTGTATGCTTCGGAACCTACATCATTCCCACTAACCATCAAAGCCTACAGATCAACCGCAGAAAATCTACTACTGTACTACTTAGCAAAAGAAAAGCCATTGTAAAATGGATTTCGATAAACAAGAATTGCGTATTCTAATTCTTCGTCCTATTAAGCGGCATAGAAAGATGTAAGCTGACAAACCGAGATGGGAAAGAACTTGGAGTACTCGAGGGAACTGTTCCCCGCAAGGCTTTTTTTTATTGTCTTCGTGAGCGATGAATATCGAGAAAGATGAAACCACAGAATGTAGGAGCTCCGCCTGCAATTCAATAATACTTTGGCCAGTTCGGAGGTAAAAACATAACAGAAAATGCTTCCAAAATTGAAATTGAATTGCAAAGTATTTTCGAAATTGTATAAAAACATTTCTATGTGTGATAAATATAGCTCCCTAACAACAAGTGTTGCCTACATTTCGGCGCGCAGCCAAAACGGCGACAGAGATTTAGACTGCATCTAACAAAGCAAACTGTATTGTATCATTCTATCACATATCTGATTTAACAATATGACACTTGGGCACTCGAAATCACCATTGCTGATGCTGATCTCAAATCTCTCTGCTCCAACTTCTCAGCTTCTTTCATGATGATTTATGCTAAGCATATATTTGCATATTCTTCCAAATGGTAACATTCTCATAATGAAAAAAACATTATAAAACCGCTATAATCCTTCATTTCCATTGCATTAACAATAGTCCGAAGGAATAAAGCGATAAAATGCCAAATTTACATATACAAGTTTTGGAACTACATAACTCTTTTACGACTTTCTTTTTATAGTATAACTGAGCTTAACGGCGAAGAAGCAAACACTTTTAAAATCATTTAAAGCTCATATGAAAACTTTTGCAAACAAAGTAACAGCCTCAAATTCATATAAAAGAATTGTTGGCCCTCACGACGAACAACAAAAACAAGGGAATTGTCAAACTGCTCTGGTTGTCAATTGAATTGTCAAACCTGGCGCAGCAGGAGGCGCGCCGCACGAAAGTGAAGTGGGCATGGAGAACGTAGCGACGCTGCGGGCATTAACGGTTATGCTTACTGTTAGAATGTTGTTGTTGTTGATTTTTTTGTTATTATTGAAATCATTTAAGTTATTGTGTTTTTTACAGCTTTTCATGCCGCAGGCGATGGCTTAAGCGTTGTTGCTTTTGTTTTATTTTTATAGCCTAAACAGGGTATACTTAGTTTATCAGGAAGTTTTTAATACCTATATATATATAGATATATACTCATAGTGTCTCCTTTGTTTCTGCTAGGTATTAAAAACTTCCTGATAAACTAAGTATATATATATATATATATATATGTTTATATGATTAGTATGATAAGCTGAGTTGATTAAGCCGGATCCGTTTGTATATACCCGAAGTAAGCCTCGACTTTTGAGATACACAAGTTCTTTTCACCTTAAGAAGCTACTCATATGGCGGAACCATCGATATTAGATCACCATAACATATAGCTGCCATACAAACTGAACGATCGCACTCAAGTCCCTGTATGAAAAACTTTCTTATCTGATGAGATATCTTCATCAAGCTTGGTACATATGATTGATTAAAGAAAGACTACAATATCTGAAAAAATTATTCAGATCGGATCACTATAACATATAGCTGCCATATAAACTGAACGATCGCACTCAAGTCCCTGTATGAAAACCTTTCTTATTTGATGAGATATCTTCATCAAGTCTGGTACAGCTCATTGTCCAAAGTAAAACTATAATATCTGAAAAAATTGTTCAGATCGGGTCACTATAACGTATAGCTGCCATACAAACTGAACGATCGCACTCAAGTCCCTGTATGAAAACCTTTCTTATTTGATGAGATATCTTCATCAAGTCTGGTAAAGCTTATTGTCCAAAGTAAAACTACAATATCTGAAAAAATTGTTCAGATCGGATCACTATAACATATAGCTGCAATACAACCTGAACGAATAAAATCAAATTTTTGTTTGAAAGTTCCTTTACTTGTGAAGGGTATTACTGTTTTTATTGTTTTTTTGTTTTTTTTTCTTTACTTCGCCTCCTCCTCCTCCTGCTGTCTCCCAGCTGTCGCTGCTTCCCATTTTATTTATTTGCATTTTTTACGTTTCCCTACCGCTTTGTTGTAATCAAATATCACTTTTATGATATATTATTTTTTATTTCACTGTCGCAGTCATTCGGTCCTTTGAAATTTAACTGCGCCGCTGTATCTGAGTAGAGGTGTGAGTTGGTGTGTATGATAGCATGCTAAATATCCTAATTCCAGCGCCATTAAATTACGCTGACAGTCATTTGGTGACATAAACGTTAGCGGCGCGCTACAACTATAATGCAGTGGTCATGAAGCGCTTTCCGCTGATTTCCCAATGGCCTCTGAAAGCGTCACCGTAACACTTATTTAGCACTTTTCCACAATTTTACGACTTTACTTTTGTCAATTCATGCAATTTGCTCGCTTTTTACACCCCAAAAAAGTTGCCGAGATTAACATACGTACATATATACGCGGTTGTGGGGTATATGGTTTTATGTGTGCTATATAATTGCGACCTATATGCTGAAATGCTTACATACAACAACAAAAGTTGCTATAAAATTAATTCTTCTACGCAATAAAAACTCGTTTCCTTTATCGAAGTGTCTTTTTTTACTCAACTCTTTCGGTAGTATTTAAATTGAGTCATGCTGATTTGACATTTACGAGCTAAAGCCCTATAAAATGTTCTAAGAATGCGTTCAAAAGTATGAAAAGGGTTGCATTGTATTATTCAATTATTTGAAGCAGAAAATCGGATACAAATTGTTTAACGTTTCAAATTAATTGAGTTCTTTTTGAAGGCTTGCTGATAATATCTACCATCTAAGCCGGGGAGTGGAAAATCGGTGTATAGACTTATAGGAAATGTGCTTCAACTGTTGGAAGGGAAGATGATTCTAGGAAATTGTAAGGACGCCATTTCCTAGAATCATCTTCCCAGTTATGAGTTATTGCCATGTTTTTACACCGTAGTACAGTTATACTTCGTCGCATGCTGTGATATTGCCCACCCTTAGCATACTAGATCAACTACTGGCTTCAGAAGATCGTGAAATTTGTACGACCTTGACTACATTTAAACGATGCTGATATACATCTTGTTTGCATAAATCTTATAACGAAAGGAGAACCGAAAAACGTTGTCTGTTTTGGTTGCTCAGACTTTCCTGACAGTATGAAAAACACGCCTGCCTAGAGCGCTAGAAAAACCTTGAACCCATCAGTCATAAAAGGAAATAAAATGCACCGGACGTGGATTTCTGGTCCTATGAAACCCGTTTTTTCAACAAGGTTAAAAAGCTTGTCTTGTCGTTTATTTATTCACGCTATAAAGTAATGAAAACTCTTCTCCAAAGGTATATAGAAAGGTCGATACTACACTTCCGTCTGTTAAATTTTCAGAAAACGAACTAATCGCTCAGTTTTTGAGTTATCGATCTGATATTTTCCACATGTTTTTTTCTACACAGGGAGCTGTCTATTTGTACGAATCATCCATATCGGAGCACTATAGCATATAGCTGCCATACAAACCCAACGATCGAAATCATGTCCTTGTATGGAAAACTTTTTTATTTGAGCAGATATCCCCACAAAAATCGGCATGAATCATTCATCGAACCAACAATACAATCTCCGAGGAAATGGTTCAAATCGGGTCAATATAGCATATAGCTGCCATACAAACCCAACGATCGAAATCATGTCCTTGTATGGAAAACTTTTTTATTTGAGCAGATATCCCCACAAAAATCGGCATGAATCATTCCTCGAACCAACAATACAATCTCCGAGGAAATGGTTCAAATCGGGTCAATATAGCATATAGCTGCCATACAAACCCAACGATAGAAATCATGTCCTTGTATGGAAAACTTTTTTACTTGACGAGATATCTTCACGAAATTTAGCACGAATAATTTTCTAAGCTAACGGTATAATATCCGAATAAATTGTTTAAATCGGACTACTATAACCTATAGCTGCCATACAATCCGAACAGTCAAAATCCTGTCCTTGTATGGAAACATTTGTATTTTAAGTGTTATCTTCGCGAAATTTGGAATGAGTTGTTATATAAAGCAACCGTACAATATCTGCTGAAATTTTTCAAATCGGACGACTATAGCATATAGCTGTCATACAAACTCACCGATCAAGCTCATGTCTTTGTAGTATAGAAAATGTAGCAAAAGTAGATACTTCACCAGCGTCTTACAGAGCACAAAATATGACACACATGTATATATATTATATATAATGTAAATCTAAATTAGCACTATTTTAAGGCAGCATGTTGCCTTGGGCATTTAAAACCTATTCGTTAGTGTCAATAATATCGACAAGTTACGAAACTTTAAACACCAAAAATTTATCAAACACTCAAACGCTTATGTCTGTCCATATGGATGTGGTTATGCGCTCGCAAATGAATACTATGAACTTAAATTTGCAATATTTTACGCTACATTAAGCTCTGATGATTTAAAGTTTAAAAATCATTTCATTGGAAATCACCCTTTTCCCTTTGCTATATGTATGTATGTCTGTAATGCGAGTAATGATGTTAGATACGCTAACGAGTTGTACGCCCTGCGAGTGGGTACATCACGCCCTTTGATTGATTAGCGGGCAGCAAGCGGGTACTAACGCAACCCCGGCCAACTACAAACAGGCCCCTTAAGCTGCTTCAATTTGATATGGCTTTCTGTGTGTGCGTGCCTTTGTGCGTGCGTGTGTGTGGCACTTCAGGCGTTAACTTGAATGACTGACTTGCAGATTGGCATTCATATCGACGATTGTTAAATGGACAAGTAAGGATGGGCTAAGTTCGGATATAACTGAACATTTCTATTAGAAGGCTTTTCCACACCCATTTTTTTTTTTTTTTTTTTTTTTTTAATTTTAGCCCACAAGGGCCGCTTGGTACTGGGATCTTCTGTGCCAAATTACTTTTCGATATCTTATTTTCGTTCTTAGTTATGGTACTTTTTACCCTTTCGGTCAACTGCGTTTTGCGGGCGTGGCGGTGCGATTACGCTCATCTTCTAGGAACACGTATACCAAGTTGCATCGAAACTACTTAAGTTTTACTCAATTATCTCGATTAGTTTTAGTTGATACTTACATACATCTTTAGGTAAACGGAACATGTCGCAAAAAAGTACTTGAGAATTACATACATATAATCCATTCGGATATCTCACAATCTGACGAACAATTTATTATAAAACCTAAAAAACTTCGCCTTATAAATCGCTTCCACGAATCCGGTTTTAGATGTATGGTCTCTAATACTATGTTCAGACCGACACTTAATCACACGATTTCGGCTGTTGATTGGATTATCCCACTAATCTTAAAAATTTATCAAGATTTCACCATACAAAAATGACAGTTTCAAATCATTTTCATTGAAATGATTTGAAACTGATCCACGCTAAATCTCTCTGTGCGACTCTGATTTTGCGCAATCTACTTGTCAGCACTGGAAATCTGCATTATCACAGCTGATTTAGACACTACAAAGGGAAAAAAATGTAAACAAACAAATTTTTTTAAAGCAATGAATCTAATTTCATCTGAAAATCGGCTTAACAAATGAAAAAATGCATCCATTATTTCTATTATATAGAAAATATTTGAAAAAAGACTGCTTTTGTTTCAAAGTACTATATGACAATCTTTTCTTTTGATAAATATTAAGCGATGTGACTTCATGAATACAATAACAGCTGTTTTTTGATCTTTCTAACGGCAGTGAGAACACTTTTGGGTTATGAAATGCTTAAATGTAATCTAATCTTTTAAATTTTCGGTATGAACTGATCTGATATTATGAGGCTAAGTTGTTCAGAATCACTTATAGAAAATTTCCTACATACACGATTTTTTAGGAAAAAAAATCCAACCCGTTCTCATGTA
>JBAWJQ010004684.1:0-137115 GCA_037783105.1 Bactrocera zonata
GAACTTATGATAACATTTAGGTTCCCTAGACGAATTTCTATGGAGCATATTTCAAGACTGGTGGACGATACCTCTATCAGAGCCTTATTGAAGGAGATCTTGCAGCTATGAGATTCGTCATCAGCCATAAACTGGAAACCGTGCAACAACACAACGCCTATCGATCTTCCAAGTTATATTTGGAGACTTTTATCTTATTGGACGGCGTCCTGAAGAGCTTGTTCCAATAATCCCGTACGACGCATCCACCTAGACTTACTGAAGGTAGTCTTAGAGGTATAAAGAGGATTCAGAAGCTACAAACTTATACCTCTGGGTACTTTCTACAATTAGCTCACAGGTTTTTCAGGCCTTAAAGCTAGCGTCTATCGAACTTGAGATAGTATAAGACTCCCGAATTGCTACAGATTATATTTCAGGACTTGTGGACGATAACGCTAACAAAACTTTATTGAAGATGATCATAAAGGTATGAGATTCGTCAGAAGCCATAAATGAGATTGTTTTTGGAGCTTTCCATTTTATTGGACGGTTTCTTGAAGAGCTTACGACTTACCGCAGATTGTCTTAGAGGTCTGAAGTGATTCAGAAGCCACAAACTTATACCTCTAGGCCCAAGAAGTACTTTTTACAAATAGCTCACCAAGCTGACGACTTATTCGGTTCACTCAAAGAGCTTCTTCACGCTTACTTCTCATATTTATTTGATAGAGAGCATAAGTTTGGACACAACAACGGAAGTTGTACTCGCAGGGTAGCCAACAGCATGATTAAATCAAACAAAATAAATAAAGTACCTCCTACTTTTTTCCTTCCATTTTCAAAGCTTCCAAAGCAGCATTGACTTATGTATTCTCTCCATAATTTGTACTGTTTCCTTAGAGTTTTTTCAGCTCATAACACGCACCCTTTCTTGCTGGATGACTATTGTTTTTATCGCACAAAACCCAAGCCAAGGCTTCGCCTATTGGACCAGCGCGCCGCAGCAACTCGTTTAGTCCCTGAAAATTGCTAAAAAGTGCAAAGTGAAACGTGCTCAATGTGGACCATTTCACAGTCCGAAAGGATAATCAGAATGCAAATGTTCAGTCATTTCGTAGCTTAGACAAATAAAGGAAGCATTTGGTATTATAATACAAAGCAAATACTTGCAAGCAATAACAGAAACTTAACACCAGCATGAGGGGGCAGCGAAGTTGTGGGCGCCAAATTTATGGTGTTTACATGATGAGTATCTAAACGGTAACAACTAATCTAAATGGAAAAGAAACGGTATTTCAAATGCTAAAACATACTGCTGATGAAGGCTTAATATTTTCAAATAGCTGGCGATTTTCATTGCGCATGAAGTACGCTGTTTGGCCGAATGACGGGCGTGGACTTTAGCAAGAATTGCACCGTTAAATGAAAACTTCACAAGCGGTATTTGCTGGTTTCAAAAGATGAAGAGAGGAGAGCAGTAATGGTAGTCATTACAATGGCTGACATTTTAAACACCGATTTGGTTTCAAGATATTGAAACAAGGTCTTGAAACATACAGCTATACAAAAGTCGCAGTAATGACTAAAAATTTATGGTATCCTATAATTCAATAATCAGAGTCCATACAACAACGTTATTTTGATCGTTCAGTTTGTATGGCAGCTATTGCTATAGTAGTTCGATATCGGCGGTTCCGACAATTAACCAGCTTCTTGGAAGGAAAAGAATGGGTATAAATTTTCAGACCGATAACTCAAAAACTTAGGGACTAAATCACATACATACTGTATATACATACAGACAGACAATTGGATATTCCAAACGAAGCCAGGTCCTTCTCCACCTGATCCTTCCAACGGAGTGGAGGTCTTCCTTTTCCTCTGCTTCCCCCGGCGGGTACTGCGTCGAATACTTTCAGAGCTGGAGTGTTTTCGTTCATCCGGACAACATGACCGTAGCCGCGTCTTTTAATTCGCTTAACTATGTCAATGTCATCATATATCTCATACAGCTCATTGTTCCATCGAATACGATATTCGCCGTAGCTAACGCGCAAAGGACCGTAAATCAAAGCATAACTTTTCTCTCCAAAACTCGTAACGTCGACTCATCAGTTTTTGTCATAGTCCAAGACTCTATAATTATATACCAAATATTTTATAGAGTCTCCGACGCTTCCTTCAAAGTGTTACGTAGATAAATACATAGTAAAATGAAGCGCTGCACAGCAATCTATGGTCTATTGTGTCCTCCCTTTTATCACATATAGCCACAAAGATCCAGGATTCTGAACAATTCCAGAACCCTGCTGGGCGCGATGTGATCCCAGTCCACGTGGATGGAGCCTAGGAACCCCATGTTTAATTCCCAACTTCCTGAGCTTGCAGTGCGCTGTATAGAATGCGACAAGGAGGCGGATTTTGCCTCGCGAGAAGTTGATAATTTCCTTAAACCTTGCAAGGTTGTACTCTCATAGAAGTAACTTGGCACGAGCCATTCCTGCTGCCTGCTGCCAATACTGTTCTCTCCTCTCTTTCTCCTCTGTATGGAAGAGCTCTGTTATAGTGTGGAGCCCCACTGCAATGCATATTTCTGGCGCCATCATCCTGAACGCAGCCACAGAGCGGGTTAATTCGTCGACCAGCTCATTGCTGGCTATCCGTTTATGCTCCGGCACTTAGATTAAGTGTACCCGATTGCACACTGTTAGGTGGTTCAGCCTTCCTACACATTCCTCCACTTAAAGCGACTTTTAACTCATACGCTGAGATCGCCTTCAGGGCCGCTTGACATCGCTAAGTACAGTGATAAGCTGTTTGGGTGGAGATTGATTCCTGCGCACTGACTTATAGCAAAGACTTCCGCTTGAAAGATGCTCGGAAAACGTTCCATTGGTGTATGGATAGTTTGGTATGCGATCCCGCATTGCCTGCTCCAATGACTTTCGGTATTTTCGAGTCGTCAGTGTACCACTGGATTGTGCGGCGCCTCAGTAGTATGTCGAGCGTGGAATCGTTCCACTCTGCCTTACTGCCGAGAATAACTCTGAACTTCTTTGAAAAGTAAACCCTCTTCGTAACGCCGTCCCTTGGAAGAAGGGCCAATGATGTGTCTTCTCCATGGAACCCATACTTAGTGACAAACTATTTATACCCTATATGGAGTAAAAAAGCTGAAAAGGAGAAAAAAAACTGATCTTCACAGTCTTCTGCTTGCCCGCAGTACAACAAAAGCGGATTTATATCTAATACTAGCTGAACAAGAAGATTAAGAGAGCTTCGTCTATGGGTTTCTATGTGTTGATTGGGAATTAAACCAGTGTGAACATTTCGTGGACTTATCAAATAGGCTTAAGCCTATAATAGATAGATAGACGAGGATTACACCGCGACCTTAGGTCTATTGTGCCCCATATCTATAATACCTCGGGGGATTTTACCTAAGTATGTTTGCTTACTACATTTTTCTGGTGGGTAATTTAGTGTCCATCCCTATCTCACACGCAATCCAGTAAATTGCATAAAAAGAAAAATTCTCCGTCATTCCAAATTTAATCCACTGATTACTGCAGTCACTTCCGTTAAAGTTCAACTCATATTCAGCTAACGCATACAGACCTACATATGTGTATGGTATGTAAAGAATTTTGCTTGCAAGAAAAGTCACGGTTGTCTCTATGCATTAACAAATCGCAGTAGCGAAAAGCCGAGGCTTCGCAAAGCACAATGCGTAAAGGAAAAAACGAAAAAAAAATATATAAAAACAAAAGATGCTTCGAAAGAGGCGAAACGCAAACGCATAGCAAAACCCAAGGCGGGTTAGAAAAACAATAGCCGAGCTCGAGCTGGTTGCTAAAGGAATACAAAGGTTTCCGCTCGCTTCTCCCGTTGCCAGCGACGCACAGTGAACCCTTAACCCTTTTCAGCGTACACTACGGAGCTCTATCAGCTAAACTACACACACGCAAAGGCGTCTAATGGTGCGTGCGTAATGCCAGTTCGGACGACGACATGAGCCACGCACACACACACACATGCGGCAATAAAATAAACAAAAGCAAAAGTTGTGTAACAAAAGAGGATTTACTAAAGGCAAAAGAGCGAAAAGAAATTTAAAAAATCTAGAAAAATGGTCCCACAAAAATTCTGCCCCGCTCAATGCCGTTTGTAGAGCTGCTGTTGTGTGACTTCGCTCATTAGGTATGCTGGTCGTGTGCGTTACAAAAAGGCGACACCCTTTACAGTACGTACCCCATTACGTTGTTTAACCCGCTGCCGTGCGCACCCTTCCATTCACAGCTGCGTTAAGCCTTTGTTTCGTGAGATGCCTTTGCTTTTTTGCAACAGTTGCTGTATTTTACATCATAATTGGCGCACTTTAGTTTCACAAAGTCACTTCTACTACCCACCCAACGTTGTTGGTGTATAATTTTGTTGCTGCCATTCAAGTGGAAGTACCGAGTTGTTGACTTATGCCTGTCAACGCACTGCCAACTATATTTCCTTAGATTTTTTCCACGTCGTAGGGCGGCGGACCCTTTCATCTAGCGCCGCCTTTGAGTGTAGCTGCCTGCCACCCAATATGGACTCTGTTTCCGTGCGCTGTCAGCGCGGCAGTGTAGTAAGTTGTCATGCAGCCGTTGCCGGTTTATCCGCTCAGCCGCTCACGCTACGCACCCGCTGCCGGCAAGCGTTTCTTTTGCGCACTTTCCGTCGATATGCAAAATTATTACATTTCTGTGTTGATTGCCGTCCGCCTGTGTACGATGTATGTATGTAATCGCTGTTGGTAATCGCCAGCCAGTGTTGCAATAAAGCTCCGGCGTTGACTCACAGTACTCGTTAGCGTCGCCCCTACTGATGTCGTCAGCTGTTACTGCAATCATCATTTGTGTGCTATGATTTCTGTAGCTGCCCAAGTGGGAATTGTATTTGTTAAATGGTCTCAACTCGTTTTCATTACGCTGCTCTCAACGCCGTCGCCTTTGCCGCTGTCCACCAACCTCGTCCAACTGAGTATGCGACTCAGCTCCATTACTGGTGCGCTGCCATACCATCACTTCCGCTGGAGTGACTACTGTAATGATGGGTTTTGCATTTCCCTTGCAAGTCAGTCCGCATGTCGACCGACTCACCGTCCAATCGAAATGACTGCTTGCTTGCCTGCCTGTGTTACTGATTGCTCGCCCCAGCTGAGTTCGGTGCGTCGCGTTTCGTCTTGACTTAGTCTGCCTGGCATGGACATGGCTTGTAATTATTGTGCTACTCCTTTTCCTGCCGGCAAACCTAAGCAGCACTTATTTCCCAAGCTCAACGCAACTCAGCGCAATAAGCAACAGTTCAATTTTGTACTTCCAACTGCGAATGACTACACACAATATACACAGCGACTATACACAATTAGAGCTTCCATATGTGTTTGATGTATTGTAGGCTGGCGGTAATAATACACCGTTGGTGCACCTACTGGATTATTACACACTCCATGCGAAATATGGGCTTTTGATAGAGTTCAAAGTTCGAAACGTTTCCATTCAAATTGCAGTGAAAACTCAGTTCGTTTAAGTATAGTATGACGTTAGGACTCGAACCATATGCTAATGGCGCTTGATTTGGAGGCAATTTCACATGACTAGTTTGGAATGTCTATTGCTTTTTTAACTCTTCCACGCCATAAAACTGCTTTATTTCGTTTTAGTGTTGCAACTACGTTTTGGACTCTGTACCAAAGCCGAGACATAACAGTCATGACTCAGCTTAAGATTTTTAAGTGGTTAATGCTGGACTTACGAGCTTTTAAAATTACCAACCCGGATTCTGCGGCCAATTACCTTGATGGCGAAATGGCTCAGTAACAGCTTGAATGTCTCTATGTCTCCCAAAGGTTTCCTTGTTCTAAAATTTGATTTGTTTTGGTCTCTGTTTAGATTAAGATTGTGAAGAGAAGAGGGGTCAAATCACGTCAAGTGAACCCCGAACCCAAAGTGGACCTTTCTAAAGGTTTCCTTGTTCTACAAAGTTGGCTTTTTTGGTCTCTTTTTAGATTAGGATCGCTAATATTGGAAAGAATCTATTAGATCAACTGCATAACGAAGAGTACAGAGGCTCTGGTATACCCTACACAGAAGGAAAGGAATGAATTATATTTTTGAATTTCGTTCGTGCTAGACTCCAGTTCGTATTCGTGGAGTAGCTGAGTTTATTTATCTTCCAGAAAATTATTAGTTTGGAATAAGTCCACTTAATGAGATGAATGTCGATTTCGAGGACAGGAAAATGTAGCTAAAGTGGATATTATCTTTTTAACATTTAATTTGTTGGATACCAACACTTGATAAAAAGTCTCTAGATATGCCAGAAACGGTCTCTAGACATGCTAGAAACGGTCTTTAGACATGCGAGACGGAACCTGCACCCAGCGGTTTCTTCTACGTGCGCAAACCTCCGAGGGATATGTGGGTGGAACGGAGTAGCTGGAGAAGAGCGGCAGTGAGCTTTTTCTTGGATGGATCTGAAGCTCAAAGGAAAGGTTGGAAAGGAAATCTTCTGTGAGGAGCTCTTAATCAGCCCATTTTTCAGACTGCTAGACCACAATTCCACTGTCTTCGTGCTCGCGGACGCTATATCTATGGGCTAAGCACGAGCTCACCAAGAGTTGATCAGCAGCCAGCACTTTTCGGGTTTTCAAAATTTTATGGCCCAGAGTGGAACATAAAAGATCTATTGATAGGTGTCCTGGACTGGCCGCTTCACCAAATTTGTGGCGAGCACTAGGCGTTTTGCCGATATGCGACGGCTTTTTTGATCCATACAAAGGAATTCCGGGTAATACAACTGACGAGCGTTTCTAGCTGTCGAAGTGAGAGTATTCGTGGCTTCACGAGAAATCAGCCTAATTATTTAACTTAATCTATCCTAAGCTTAACACTCTGGCCGACAGGGGTATGTATTGAAAATTCTACGAAAAGATGTGACGAATAACAGAAGGTTTCAAGACCAGAACATACTCTTGTGGAACACTCAAAGGTGATCTAGTGACTGATACCACAAAATTATGGAAGGCACACTTCTCCAAACTGCTGCATGGCAGTGTAAGCTTAACACCAGGAGACGGTGAAACCTATTCTCCAAACGATGAAGATGGAGCGAACCTTCTATTGCCCTACCATGAAAAAATTCGAAAAGCAATTAACCATCTAAAGAACAGCAAAGCGGAGGGGACCGATGGATTTAAGGCCCTTCGATACCAACGCGGTTTCGGACAAGGCGACTCTCTATCGTACGACTTCTTCTTTCTTTTGCTGGAGAAGAAAAATCGACCTGCAGAGATTTATGGTCCTTTGCGCATTGGCAACGACGAATACCGGAGTCGATGGAACGATGAGCTGTATGAGATATACGACGACATTGACATAGTTCAGCGAATTAAAGACAGAGGCTACGCTGGCTAGGTCATGTTGTTCAAATATATGAAAACATTCCTGCAAGCCGGAGGAAGCAGAGGAAGAGGAAGACCATCACTCTGTTGGAAAGACCAGGTGAAGAAGGACCTGGCTACACTGAGAATCTCCAATTGGCGCCAAACATTGAAAAGGAAGAACGACTGGCGCGCTGTTGGAAGTCGACTGTAACCGTGTAAGAGGTATCTACGTCAATAAGGAAGGAAAACTGGAACGCTAGAAACGCAGGATCCAGAATTTTTCTTTACTTTGTGAAATTCTCTCTTAGATAATCAGTCTTTGCAAACGCAGGTCACTGATAAGTTCGAAGATTTTCCGCTTAGTAAAGCCACAGAAACGCCATCTACTCAAGTACAAGGAAACTCTGGGAGTATGATTCCATTTCCACCATATCCACCAGCTTAAATTTTGCTTTAAACAATGCGGGAGATTTGTGCGCTCTGTACAATTTGCATACCCTCACGTACTCGTGGTGTTGTATAATTCTTAATGCTGCATCTAATTTACGAGTTTCTATTAAAAATTTAACAGAATTTTTATTTAAATTAGAATAAAACGCGCAAAAGCTCCCAAAGCACCAAGAGAGGGGCGCCAAGTGGTGTGTGATTGTGAGCAACACTTGAGAGTGGAAAGTTGGAATAGAAGCAGCGGCAAACTTTTTATCATTTTTACGATGCCGCCAAAGCCGCGCGCAACAACAATGTGAGCAAAGTGTAGCTGAAGGATGTAAAAATGGTTGAAGAAAGTGCCCATAATAGTAGGCAGCTACGCAATTGCGGCGCTCTTAGACAATTGAAGTGGCAGCGGCGGCGGCGGCGGCTAAGAAAGAGCAGAAGCAACCAACGACAAAGCAGCAGCGGCAGCAAGCGCGGGGAACTAACGACACAGCTGCAATTTGTGCGCCAAAGAAGAGCGCAAGGATAGCACAGAGCGCGCATGAGTGTGTGTGTGTGAGCTACACCGGCTGTTTCAGGGGCGTTACAGCGTAAAAACTAAACGCCACATTAAAGCGCCCAGGCGTAGTCAGCCAGTCAGCCAGCAAGCAATCTATCCTGCTTTCAATGCCATTCTCCTTTTATGAGCTCAAGCCGGCCCGTAAGCAAAAAATGCAAATTTATTGTTGAAATTTTCATTCACTACGTTTATGTGTTGCGTTTCGTGCTGAACTCGATGGCTCAGTCGGCGAGATTGCGAACATTGCTTACTTTTAATATCTTCTTTTTCATATTTTTTTTGCTGCTGTTTTGAGCGGCATTTCGGTGTCACCAGGATTTCAGGCAAGTGCCGCTTACAACAACACATGCGTAAATAGATATATTCCTGTGTGTGTGTGTGTGTCACACATACAAAGTAGTTAGCTCAGCTGTTGTTTTGCGCCACCAACACTTCACAGCCTTGAAAACGAGTCCGTTGGGAGCCGCTGCTTCTTGTTGCTTTTTGTCGCAATTGGCAACAAATGTTGTGAATGTGGTAATATATCATAAATTTCCATTTCCTACTACCTACCCAAATGGTTTTCTAGGTAATTTAAAATTTTTTCAGCTTGTCCTGTTGTTTCTTTGCATTTTTATTTTCATTTGTATTTGTGCTTTCACTATGCCGCCATTAGTTTGGCCACAGTTAGTCCCCAGCTGGCAACAAAGTGTCTGCAAAATCTATGAATTCTTTGGAAAGTTGCCTTTTTTCTCAGTTCTCTTATGTATTTATTTGCATGTAGCAGATTAAAAAGTGAATTAATTTCTGGATCCCATAGGCGCAAGCAAAGAATTTATTGGGAAAATTTTATTATTTTTGTGTATTTTTCGAAAGTGAAACTGGTAAAATATGCCTACAACTCCATGTTGAATTGAAAAGAGATCCACAAAACAGTTGGACCGTTGATATTTATGAAGGTCGGAAAATTGGAAATTTAATTGAATACTGAAGACAAACTCAATTTGAACTCGATTGCAGGCGGAGCGGAAAGTTTGAGGTAGAGAGTGATACATCCATAGGTGGAATAGGTTAGTCTGGTAGGGCAATGAGCCACGCATAGACCACTTTTTGTACTTTGCGTTACCAGATGAAGTTTAGTCCATGAGGAATACTTATTCTTTGGGATGCCTGCGCTTGACGCGAGTTTCAAAAGACTTTGTGACCTAACTATCGATATCTCCTCCAGGATATCATACCGTGGGGACCCCAGCTGCTTACAGCGTAGTCTTGCTAATGCGGTACAAATGCACAAGAGATGTTCTATTGGTTCCCTGGTGCCTTGCTATAGACATTTCTTGCAGTCTTCTCGATCTGTCAGTCCTCTGGTAAAATGAAAGCTGTCATCGAAGCTTCAGCTCTAATTATGACAAAACTACTACATATACAGTACATTAGGTGTCAGTCAGTCCGTACGATAGATGAGAAAGAGATATGAGTTGGTTCCGCACTCCGGCTTTCGATGCTTCCTCTATATATCCTATATATACTATGAAAAAAGCCCCATCCCGTGGGTGTGTTGCCACCAGACAGTGACCAGTTAGTATTCCGATCATCTTCCTGCAGTCTCCTCTATCGAGTGCCAATAGGAATTTTGTCTACTTTCGATCTACCGTTTTGCACATGACTTTTAAAGTTTAGCACCCAGGTAGCTTGTTCCATCGGGTGTTGATTTTCTTTATTATGTTTCTGCCTAGATAATCGTATAGACAATGCATGGGCTTCCCAAGACACTTCTATCCAATGTGCGTAACCTCATACTGCTTGGCTGCCTACGTAGATGTTGACTCTGAAGTTGCTTGTTGATGCATTAAGGACTAGCTCCACAGCTTTCCCTATAGCAAAGACCTCAACTTAAAATATACTGCAGTTGTCCTCCAACGGAGTAGAGATCTTCTTCTTTCTTTTCCATCAGATGATGTCATTGTCCGTGCCTCCGCACCACATACCAGAACGGGCATGATGAAGGTTAGCTGTACCACTTCCCTTCATGCCCTGCAAACCCTACACAACTGACACACCTCTACCTATGATCTAACCTCGTCAAAACAGCACGTTTCCTGGACCTATCGCTGGATGGCTTCGATGACAACTAATCTAAATATTACCATCCTAGCGGGGACTAGACAACCGTTACAACAACAAAAACAACCATAACAGGCATGATAAATGACTTCTTAGTCGATAAAGGACTTAATTGCCTACCAGTTCAAAGTAGCTTCTGTTGACAAGAGTGATTATGTTTAGGATTTCAAGTCTGCAAGAAGGAGAAATTGCGACGCAGTGGTTGAAGCCAGATGATATCCATATTATCAGCGTACACCAGCAGCTATACCCTCTTATAGAAGGAACGCCATAAAATTCATATCCAACTGATCAAACAGGCGAGCTGAGTCGATTTAGTCATGTCCGGCTCTGGGCTGTCGGCTGTCAGTATACATATATGCCAACTAATCACTCAGTTTTTGAGATATCGACATGACAGTTTCTGCATCTCGTTTTTTCCACAAGAAACTGCATATTTGTCGGAACCGATGATATCGGACCGCTATATCATATAGCCGCTATATAAACTGAATGATCGGAATGAAGCGCTTGTATGGAAAAACTTTTTAATTAGCAAGATATCTTCACGAAATTCAACATAGACTATTTCTCAAGGCCACAAAATAATCTGCGAGAAAATTGTTCAGATCAGGCTACTATAGCATATAGCTACCATACAAACTCACGGAGCGAAATCAAGCGCTTGTTTGGAAAACTTTTTCATTTGACGAGATTTCTTCAAGAAATTTGACATGGTTAATGGTCCAAAGCAACGTTAAAACCTCCGAAAAAATTATTCAGATTGAGCCACTATAGCATTTAGCTGCCATACAAACTGACGAATCAAACTCAAGTTATCCCAAGAAATCTTTTATATTTGTGAAGGGTATCATAACTTGTATGAACAAGAAATTATCGTTTCTTCTTATTTTATTTTCATTTCTGTTAATTTATTGCAATCATTCGAACCAAGGTTACACTTGTCTAAACGAAAATAGACAACTAAGTGAGTTAGCTTGGAAATGAAATTGTTAGCTTGTGCATCCTGTGTGCATATCCGCCGTGCAAAAAGCAACCTTTCACATATCCTTTCACCGTAAGTCATTACATTTTGTTGCAACGCAATTATTTTTTTTCAACCACACCCCTAAAAACCCAACGAGATAAATTGTAATACATTCTATAATAAAGTCATTCTTTATGCCACACACTTTGTACAACAACACGACACACACACACACACACAGAGACAGCCAGGCACAAACGAGTGCAACGAAGTGCAAACATTTCTTTTAATTCCTTTATGCGCTCGTATTTAGTATGTTGCCATGTAATTTCCGAAGTAATGCTCCTGCTCGAACTTACTGCCATCCTGTTTCCTTCCTTCCTTCCCCACTGGCATGCTGCTTGTCGCTTCGCGCTGCGCTGGTGATTTAGTTGTTGAGTTGATAGATTTGTTGCCAACGGCACTTTTGCACTTTTGCTATTCTTTCCCTGCTTCAAATGCAACGCCGAGAGAGAGGTGAGTGGCATTGGTGTCTTTATTCTTTAAGTGTGTGTGTGTCGGTGTGTGTTGAGTGTGGTTGCGCCCGAGCCAGTGTCTCGGATGCTTTATGCGAAACGGAAGTTTGCACTTCGTTTGTGGTTAACTAGCAACAATTTCATTATTTCTTGGTAAGACAATATTTTTTGGTTTTCCTCTCCTTTCGTTAGAGTTGTAGTAGCGAGGGTGCTTAGTGAGCGGTGACGGTTGTTTGTGGTGGCTTTCCACTAACAAATTTAGTACAGAAAATGCTTAGGTGCGGATATATAAATAAGAAAATAACAAATATAAATGTTGTTAGAAAGTGTCTGCTCTGAATTACTATCGTGATGTTTTCAACTGGTTTTACTTTAGTGGATTATATCGATATTTTATGAAATAAAATGTTATCGATTTTTCATTGACTGTTTAATAATGATATTTTCAGGTATTTTGATCTTATATCGATATATTAATCGACGATAACGATATTTTAATCGATTATATCGATATCTCATTATAAGTTGTATCACAATTTTTAAGCTACTTTTTCATTTGTTAATCGATGCTGTTTCTATTATGATTTTTTTAGCTATTTTACCTTATATCGATATATTAGTCGACTATAACGGTTCTTCAATCGACCACATCGAAATTAAATGTTATCAATTTTTTTAATAACTATTGCTATCCTGATATTTTTAGCTGTTATATCTTATATCGCTATATTAATCCACTATAACAGTATTTTATTCGACTATATCGATATTTCATAAATTGAAATGATATCGATTTTTTTATTAACCATTTCTATAAAATTTCCAGCTATTTTTGCTTTATTTTAATCGTTATATTAATCGACTGTGACGAAAGTTTCAATCGACTGATCGATATTTCATGAAATTAAATGTTATCGATTTTTTTATTAACTGTTTTTATCAGACTTTTGAGCTATTTGGTTTTGTATTATTAGACTGAAACGATATAGTAACCGAATTTATCGGTATTTCAACGAATCAAATGTTATCGATGTTTTTATTAACTGTTTCTATCATGATTTTGCAGCTATTTTTGTTTTATATTGATATGTTAATGGATGAGCGTGGATATTTATCAAATCATTTTTACAAAAGTTAATATATTAGAACTTTGAACGATAACCGATAAATACATATATCGATACTTATTTAGCTCTCGACAGATAATGAATTTCTTACGAAAAAACCTCCAATCGATAACCGATAAAAATATATATCGCTCCTTAATAATTAGGTCACTACAATAATGTTGTATCGAAATAAGAAAATACTGAATTTACGAATTTCTCACGAAAACTTAAGTAATAGACCTTTAATCTATAACCGATAAAAATATATATCGATAATAATTTATGTGACTACAGTATTATTATGACGAGATATGTTGATTGATTGTTGATATTGTGTTTCTAACAAAAACTTAAAAATAGAGCGTCAATCGATAACCGATAAAAATATATATCGATAGTTATTAATAAGGTTACAACAATATTATTATATCGTTATATGATGGATTGACTGATAATATTCTATTTTTAACGAAAACCAAAAAATTTGCTTATAATCGATAATCGATAAAAATATATATCGATACTTATTTAGGTTACTACAGTGCTATTATGACGAGTTATGTTGATTGATTGTTGATAATGTGTTTCTAACAAAAACTAAAAAATAGAGCGTCGATTGATAACCGATAAAAATACATATCGATAGTTATTAATAAGGTTACAACAATATTATTATATCGTTATGTGATGGATTGACTGATAATATTCTATTTTTTACGAAAACCAAAAGATTTGCTTATAATCGATAACCGATAAAAATATATATCGATATTTATTAAGGTTACTACAGTGCTATTATGACGAGATATGATGTTTGATTGATGATATTCAATTCCTTACAAGAACTAAAAAATTTACCTATAATTGATAATCGATAATGTTACTACAATATTATTCGATTATTATATTGAATTGTTTCTAAAGAAAACTAAAGAAGACCTAAACGATAGACCTTAAGATAATTGTATCGATAACCGATAACATATATATCGATAACATCGATAAAGACATGTATATCGATACTAATTTATTGTATTGCAATAATATAATATCCAAATATCTTATTGAAATCTGCTCATTTTTCAAATTTTATAATTGTCATTTTAGCCCTAACCTCACAATTTCTTAGATGAATTATGACGTATTTTGTAGCCTTTTCGTAGCAGCTCGGCATGCAGCATTATAAAACTCAAATCTTTGAGGTTACAAAATTATTTATTTTTGTAATTTCTAAAATTTAATAAACACGCATACTCCAAAATACAAACAAACAAACATATAACATTATGATTAATTAATTTGGTCTAACATCAACGCAAGAAGAAGCAGAAAGGCCTATTTTGGTTTTTGTATTATTTTTTCACGAAAAATTTCGCCGATATCATTAATTAGTCTGCTGACATGTTGGCCCTTAATACCGAGCAAATAAATCTATTAGAAATTCCACAATTTCCGTCAAACTGTGCCACACAACCAGCGCCAGCGTTGACTGAACGCTGACCTCTGGGCCAAAACGCAAAAGCAACAAAAATGTAAACTGCTTAAACGGCCCGCTTTGGCATGTTTACGGCTTTTTAGCATTAACTTTGTTAATTAACTTGGTCAAAATGGCAGTTGTGGGCTGTCACACAAGGCAATACCGTTATGTTTATTTGTGTTTTGGAAATAAAAAAAAAAACGAGGAAATAAATAAAATGTATAAGGTAACTTTTGGGGCCTATGGAATATATATTTTAATTTTTTATACCCTGCACAGGTTATTTCATGTTTGCTAGCAAGTTTGTAAGAACCAGTAGGAAACGTCGTAGACACTATAGGATGTATATATAAAAGATCAAGAGTCGATTTATCCGGGTTCCTCTATCTGCCCGTATTTATATACTAGTTGTCGCTCAGTTTTTGAAATATCGATCTGAAATTTTGTACACACTCTTTTCTAGCCAAAGAGCTGCTTATATGTCGGAATAGCTCATATCAGGCAACTATAGCATATAGCTGCCATGCAAACTGACCCATCGAACTATAGTCCTTGTATGAAAAACTTGTTGATTTTATAACATATCGTGACGAAATTTGGTACATATTATAACCTGGAGCATTGCCTATAATATATGAAGAAAGCGTTCAGATTGGGACCACTATAGCATATGGCTGCCATACAAACTGAACGATAAAACTCAAGTCCTTGTATGGAAAACTTTCTTATTTCTTATGATATTGCCACGAAATTTGTTGTAAGTCATAATCCAAAGCATTGCTATAATATCTGAAAAATTTGTTCAGATCGGATAACTATAACGTATAGCTGCCATACAAACTGACCCATCGAACTATAGTCCTTGTATGAAAAACTTTCTTATTTGATAAGATATCGTGACGAAATTTGGTACATACTATAACCTGGAGCATTCCTATAATATACGAAGAAAGCGTTCAGATTGGACCACTATAGCATATGGCTGCCATACAAACTGAACGATAAAACTCAAGTCCTTGTATGGAAAACTTTCTTATTTCTTAAGATATTGCCACGAAATTTGGTGTAAGTCATAATCCAAGGCATTGCTATAATATATGAAAAATTTGTTCAGATCGGATAACTATAACGTATAGCTGCCATACAAACTGAACAATCTAAATCAAGTTCTTATATGGATTTTTTTTTGGTGAAGGGTATTATAGTGTCTATGCAGATGAAGTTAACGGATTTTGTGTTGTTGTTGTTTTTTGTTGTTGTAATAATTATTTTCTCCGCTAACTTTCGGTTCTTTTATGTTGTAGCTATAAGAAAGATCTATAGTAGACCTCACTGCCTTCCTCTAGGCCTTCTAAGCGCTAACACATATCTAAGCATTGTAACGTTATCGCATTCCGTGTCTCGTGCTGATTACATGTGTAACAGTTGTATGCGTTATAAATATAACAGAAATATTTATATGATGTTTATGATATATGACAGCAACTTCCGTCGAAGTTAACCTTAAAACGAGCAAACGTCACACATGCATACAGTTACAAACCAAATAAGGGCTACACAGTGCACGGCACAGCGTACACGACCTCGGCCATATCAGAGCCGTACACACATTTGCAGGCGCAGGAAATGTTGCAATGCAATAGAAATAAATTGGTGTGTGCGTGTGTGATTGTAGGCGATAACACACTGAGTGACCACGGCGCCAACCAACCAATGTGGCATGTGGAAGCGAGCAGCGCGCCAACAAATCAGCCAAGCGAAACCGAGCAGTCAAGCAAGCGACCCAGCGACCGAGCGACCGAGCGCCCGACCAACGAATCGTTCAAGCGGCCGGACAATGTGTTAACCCGGCTTGGCCGCACAAGCTCATAATGCAAAGGAAATGGTCACCAACAGCGCAGCGTTTAGTACACACAAACACACACTCACTCACTGTACCGATTTCCTACGTCGGAGCCAACGTGCACGAGTTGAGCCTCCGCCGTCGCACGGCCGCAGTCGCTCAGCAGTTCAAACGCTTTGTGGCAACGTAAAATTTCATTTCATTTCACTTCACTTCTCGGCAAAATCTCATAAATTTCTTTCAAGTGTTCCACGAACTTCATCATCCCTTTACGACAGGTTCGCCAAGCGTTCACTGCACAGCCCTTGTTCGCTTTGCTCACTTGAAAGCGCACAATTTCCGCTGCTGTGTGTTGCTCTCCTGCTCAAAGTAACAACTCGAAAATAATTAATATTTATTGCTTACAATGAAATATTATCAAATTGCATAATTGCCCATTCTTAACGGACTCGCCTGGGCGGGATTGCTGGCATACACCGGCTGCTTGATTGGTTGCTTCGGTGTGCTTACTTTATGAAGTTTGACGCGGCAGCGTGGAAAAGAAGAGAGTATGAAACATGCGGCCCTGTGGGAAATGAGAGCTAACTGTATTGGAGACTAGTACCCGCTCACGCTGTTGGTTGAGACGTTTCGAGATGAAGTTATTTGGAGGAATGCTACAAAACATTGGCCGGATAAAACTCCGGCTCCATTCCGGTTACATGAATCCGACGTCGCCTGAAGTAATTTGGTGGATTGTGCTAAAGCTTGGCGGCAGAAAATTACGCGTCCGTCTCCGTTACATAAATCCGACGTCGCCTGAAGTAATTTGGCGGAATGCTGCTAAGCCTTGGTCGCATAAAGCTCCTGATCCGTTCTGGTTACATAAATCCGAAGTCGTTTAAAGTAATTTGGAGGAAACCTGCTAAAACTTGACCGCATAAAACTCCGTGTCTGTTCCAGATACATAAATCCAACGTCGCATTAAACTCCGGCTCCGTTCCGGTTACATAAACCCGACGTCGCCTGAAGTAAGTTGGAGGAATACTGCTAAACCTTTTCCCCATAAAGCTACAGCACCGTTCCGCTTGCTAAATCCTTTGTCGCCTGAAGTAATTTAGTGGATTGCTGCTAAAACGTGGCCACATAAAACTACGTTCCGTTTAGATAAATCCAACGTCGTTGCAACGAATTTAGCCGTTGTTTTTATAGCCAGCTCTCGAATGTGAACTTTTTCCTTTGAGGTTGCGCATACTTTTCAAGTTTTTTTTCCAGAATTTTTAAAGCAGCAGCACAACCTCTAACTTTCTCTTGCTTTTACGCTGACCACACTTTTCGCCCAGCTCACACTCTTTCTTCTTTTGCATCGCACTCACAGAACTTCCGTCTTCCACTAAATTGTTACTTTTATATTGCTGCGTCTCACGCTGTTCGTTCTAACTATTTGGCTTGTCACTTTCCGGTTTTGATATATGAAATAAGTTTAGGTTGAGACATTCCGACTCTGAAGGAAGTCGCTCGGGTAATTATTGGCTCTGGACATGAATGGCAACATGTGTGTTCGTTGTGAAAAGAAAGAATTACTGGTTGGACTATGTAGTTAGTTCTAAATTAAGTCGGCCAGCAAGTATTTTTATAACTTTGTGAGCACTATGCTGATGTGATAAATAAATGGTTTAATTTATGGCAGTACGTGGCAAGACATTTTCCATTTCGGTGACTTATTTTTAGGCGGAGACGTCTGTAGAAGCTTGAAGGTAGGTGAGATTAGGTTATACTGGTCGGCTGTCATGCCATATATAGACCTCTTGGTCTTTTGTAATGCCAGATGAAGGTGAAGTCCAATTTTGTCACACAATACGTCGGACGTCAGAATGTTTTTTGCGAACTTTCAGAGCGATTTGATATCTAATTTTGATACATTGTCGAATCCCCTAAACTGTGAAGCTCCTAGATGCAAAACGAGTTCAAAATAATACTTGACGGAAGCATAGGAGTTGTTCCAGCATCTCTCTCATGTTAACCTCACCACACTTTCTACACTTTTGCAACTACGCGTAGCCCTCTGAACTGCGAAGCTCCCAGATATCCAAAACAGTTCAGTCTAATTTGAGTTGATGTATTCGTCGTACAAATTGTCGGACGCCAGGATGCTTTTTGCAAACTTTCAGAGCGTTTGAAATCTAATTTTAATACCTCGCCTAGTACCCTGAACTGCAAAGCTTCTAGATGTAAAGGAGTTCAAAATAATGTTTGATGGAATACTTAGCGTCTCTTTCATCTCTACTTCACATCATTTTCTACAATTTTGATATTTCGTCTAGTCCCTGAACTGCGAAGCTTCCAGATATCCAGGACGAGTTTTAGATTATGCTGAATAGAACCATAGGAGATGTTCCATCGCCTCTCTATCTGCTTCCTTCCCTGCACTTCCTGCATGTATCGTCTTTACTTATGCCCATCCAGTTCGCATGTGATGCTTGTTGGTTGTGACCAGTCATTAGGTCAACAACCGCAATCCAGCCTTTCGAGACCGTGTGGGTAAAAGCAAGTATGATTTTCTTCAGTGTTCTTGTAGATGATTTTGACGCTCCTTGATGTTCCTAAGGCGTTTCATCTCACCCTGATTCGTCCGTCAGCCCTTTCGGACACTCGTAAGTAACGAAAATTAGTATTCTTTCGAGTTCTACAACTTCAAGTAGTCGGGTTCGAAGGATATCCTAAAGGAATGCGACGACACAGGAATGAAAATGAATACATCATGAGATATTTTCGAGACAGTGGATAAATCAGGTACGAGCAAGCGGATCAACTACTTCAGTTAGAGAAAATATCGTTATATGCACCAAAATCGAGTCCAAAGCTCTAGTTATATACTGAACAGGTTGAGTTTACCACGAAGCTTGTTGAACTCAGAAGTAAAAGTCGGAGACCAACCAAAGGGACCAGACATTCCAGGTGCATGCCCTCAAATCATAATCCTTACACGTTTGCAGGGGTTGTCATCAAAAGAGGGGTCACTTAACCGCGGCTGTTGTTTCCTTTCCATTGGTAGGTTTTTTACGTTGCGGTTTTCAAACCCAGCGAAAAACCTTGGGGAGGCAAGTACCCACATACAGTTTTAACGCCAGCTGGTTTTATAATATATTAGAAGAAACAAGTTCTAAAAATAATTGTTTGTTTGTTACTCATACCCAAGCCTATGTAAGTTAGCAACAGCCCACACCCAAGCCCAAAACTATTTCATTACCTTATTGGGACCAATAAAAAATGGAAATGTGGGTAAATATTTAGCTATTTTTGTCACTTTGGCTTCATTTCGAAATTGACGAAAGGCACGCCATGTCAATTTACCAACAAAGCTCAAGCCTTTGAAAAATATCTAAGCGAGTTCATTTGTTTGCGACGCGCAGTTCGCCGCCGCGTTGTCTGTGAGCTGATGAAGCCTTTTACCAAAGCCGCCGTCTTCACGTCATTCTCGCTTACGTCGCAAGCTACGTAGATATATTCCCCGGTGGACGGTCACGTCAAACGCGCAAATATTTTGACAGTAAACACAAACAATGCAGCAGTGGACGAAAAAACTGGCAACAGCGTGAAAAAATTGAAATACAAAGACAGCAAGATTGAACGCGAAAAAGGGCACAAACACAGTGCAGTTTTTTGTTCCTCATTCTTTCCACATTGTTTTTTTTTTTTTTTCTGGCTTTCAGGGTCCGTGAGCTTCTTTCATCGTTAGCGAAATGTCGAATATCATAAGCTGGCATTAACGTTGAGGGCTGACAGTAGTGACATTCGTGTAAATAGACGATGACAAGAGTCGGCAAAAAAGCTAACAATAAACAACAACAAAGCGGTAATGAAAGTATAGTTAACAGAGTTGTATTGGTAGTTTTTGTGAGTGAATGCGGTGCTGTTGTCATCGACTAACGATCACGTTGAGCTTAACTAAGTGACAGCTGAGGCTAACAAAACTTTGCAATGTTTTTTTTAGTACAAACCACGAAGACTATGCTAGTGGCAATAATTGGATTTACGTGAGTTGAGAACTAAGGAATAGTGGTGAGGGTATAGACACTTCAACGAAGTACATTTGGTAAAAAAACATTCTAGCAATAATTAGTAGCAAACTAGTGACGCTCTAAAGCCGCTGATTGGCTTTGGTTAAGAGCACAAAGCATTATTAAGCCATAAGCAACTCTTAAACCTTTCAAACGTGGATTCCAAAATAATCTCGAAAGCTTTGAAGTCTTAATCTCACTTTCGTTTCGATTCGAGTATCTACCAGATGATGTGATAGGGTTCTAGATAGATAGAAAAGTGAGGCTTTGTACTGCGACCTGTGGTCTATTGTGCCTTGATAGGGTTCCAAGGGAGTTTCAGCCCTAAGTGAGGTTAGGTTAGTCTGTGTGTCGCCACCAAACTGTGAACAGTGAGTGTTTCAATAACCTTCCTAAAGTCTGTTCTGTCAAGAGTGAGCAGTTACTTTGTTTATTATACCGATAGATCATTCCATCGAGTTTTACCCTTCCTTCTGATATACGGAACGAGGTTATAGTATTGATTGCTACTTGGCTTTCCATATAGATGTTAACTCTGGACTTGCCTGCTGAAGCATTAGAGCTAGCTCCGTGGCTTTCATAATAGCAAAAAATCCTGAATAGTTGAGGCAAAAACTTAGCTTGATATCGAGTTCGCGGACACCACTCCAGGAGAATTAAACAGCAGGGATCAGGGTAGGCTAAGTTTCATACTTAGTTCAGACCAAAATTTTTCTAAATCTCATCAGGAACCAAACATATCAAACCTAAAAGATCATTTTAAGCTAAATCCAATCAAAACTCCAACGGCCCTGCTCGGACAGGAAATCAATCTGCAAATATAGAGCAGACCTACAATATCATGGATCAAAGAATCAAACATGAGGCTATACTGAGACAACGCTTTTAATTACCAAAAACTGACGAAGCGGTAGGAAGTCTAGATTAGCTGCCAAATTTTCTATTTTCTCAGTAGCTTTCTCTATTTCTGTTTTCAATGCTTGAAGAAAAGAAGTTACCACTTTCTAAGCAATGGCTAGAACACAAGGAAATATTAGGAAGATTAGACCACAGGATATCATATGTCTCAAACAACACACCCTATTTTTTCTACGAGGCTTTCTCTACTTCTTTTTTCAATGATCAAAGACAAGGTGGCAACACTTTCAAAGCAATAACTATAAAACGCGGACATGATTAGAAGTTTGGACCAAAAATATCATAGTTTCAACCTAATCAACGCTGTTGTTACTCCGAGGGTTTCTCTGCTTCTTTTTGCATACATTTTGTTGGACCTTCAAATAATATTTTCGGGTATTTCATGAATCCTTCGGCTTTACTAAGAATTCAATGACTGATGACAAGAAGACAACACTTTCCAAGTAATGACTACGAAAGTAGGAAATTGTAGGAAGCATGGACAAAAAGATTTACGAGCAACCAAACCTGTAGTGTCTTTCTTTACTTATTTTTCTTATAATGGTAAATTTTGTTAGACATTAAAGCAGTCTTTTCTGGAATTTATTCATTCAGCATCCTTTGTTTCACTGTGGATGCATTGACTAAAGACATACTGATAAGATCATCCTAGATTTAAACGTAACAGGGATAGATATAAGCTGAAGATCATATTTGCCGCATACAGCTAAATGGGAGCTCCCAGGAACCATATGAACAGAAGATCCTGAGAGTTCCTGCAGAAGATCGTTCATTAAGATAATTTATGGTCCAGATTAATTTACTTTTTTGATAATATTTACCGCACTCTTGTTATTTTCAACACCTTGTCTATTCTTTCTACAACAAAAACAGCTATAAACAGCCTCATTCGACCTGCAACTAATAAGCCCTTGCCACTTCTATGGAATTTCATTAAATATTTCGTAACTTGCCACAAATATATGCACACAATTTGAATACAATTCGTACAGCAAGCGTAGGCAAACTATTTATAGAGCATTTGTATGGCATTACGTCTACACAACAACAACAATGAAAACTCTTCATAAATATAGCACACCTGTATGCCGCACACAAAAACCAATTCAACAGCAGACACGCAGTGTCATTTCTTTGGCTGCCTTTATTACTCATAACGCCTTTGTTGCTGTTGGTGTTGCTGTTGTGACAGCAAATGTCAAATGTGTAGGTCCGGCAATGATTATCAGCTCGCCACTGTTAAGAGCCGAATATACACAGGCAACCAAAACATTTCCATTTATATTGCTGCGTCATCTCTTTTCATTTTTGCCAAACAATTATACAACAACGAGCGTCCTTTCAACGTTGGTGGGACTGGTTTTTGTGCAAGGGTGTGTGTGTGTGCGTGTCTGGTGCCTTTGCTACGTTTGGTTTGCTAGTTTTCTAGTTTCAGGTGCAGTTATGACTGACGTCTGGGATTCGTGACTGGCAGAGATTTAACTGCCACACCAAACGTGGCAAAAGTAACGTAGACACAATTTACAACATTTCGTTGGCATTTGGCAAACATTTTGTGGATACAAAACGTACCATTGCTGATTGGTGTAGTGGAATGGACGCATAAGAGACACCGCAATACCTCGGCAGTGGCCGAAAATTGCGAGCAATCACAGTGCTTTATGACAGCAGCAGCAAAGTCATTTAAGTTCTAGGTATGATTTTCATTTCGCACAAAAATTTACTGAAAGTGAGGCCAGTTTTGCTGAAGGCAACAAGAGGGTTTAAGTAGTAAAAGCAGGACTTTCAAAATAGCTTGGCTGGCCGATGGATTGCCATCTGAGCTATTCAATTAAGTTGGGGAAAACTGATAACGAACATACATCAGCTTCTGTGTAGAATATCGTCGGACGAAAACATGCTCAACGATTGGAAATTAAGTTTGCTCTGACCACTAAAAGTTCCGTCAGGATCGGGAAGGACCTCTCCGAGCAGTTCGATACCAAACGAGATTTCAGACAAGATGACTGACTGTCTATGGTGTGACTTCATCAATCTACTGCTGGAGAAACAGCACCTCAAATACCCTACAGACCTCTTAGCACATCAGTCGCAACTATTTCCGTCAGCTTTGTTGAGTAGTGCTATTGATATGTCCAGAATCTACCCACCCATCCCAAAATCAACTATGTATTTCGCTGCGCGTCTTCTTTGCTTTTTGACAATTAAGTAAATGTTTGGATTTATGCTTGAGTGAGCGCTTATTTGTTTGTTTACCTTTTGTTGCCCGATTCTATCACTCATGTATCCCTCTATATATTGATACATATTTAAGTATATATTTATATATATGCTAATATATAGAGGGGTATATGAGCGGTACATACATATATATATTTAACTTTCGCCTTGTGTTTACCCGCTTCTAGGCAATTTTGCGCTGAAGTCCTTTCAAAATTGAAATGTATCTTATGCATGACAGAACTTAATGTTGTTGGCTCCGCCGCAGCCAAGCGGAATATTTACAAACGCCATTAAAACTGTACCACTTTTAAAAGGTGTATTACTAATATATTTTTGTTTGCTTACATAAGGGTTTCCCGCAAAAATTAAAGTGAAACTGAAATTATTTTATTTACAAGCAGATATAAAGTTCCGAACTTACATCTAGTTCTTATTCTGAGACTTACACCTTTAAGTTGTTGATAAGGTGAAACATCTGGCGTTTATTTTTGAAAGAAAGCTACCGTGGATGCCAAATATTGGGGAGTGCTGTAGAGGTACTATAAGGGAGAGAGCCGGACTCTCAGCAAAAGTCAGGCTTTGACTCTACCGTAGTCAAGCCTGTAATATTCTATGTTGCATTCGACTGGTGGAGGGCACTCGAAAATACTACACTCACTAAGAACTTTGAATGAGTCCAAAGAGCGGCTCCTATCGGCATCTGCGTTGTATTGCGGAGTACAGCAATAAGCGCACTTAATGCCACAGCACCCGTTGGTATTGTCCACAGATGAATTGCTTCGAAGGTCTCTCCAAGTCTCAGAGAAGCTAGGTATATGTTGAGGTCTAAGCAGAAAACTTGCGTCGCAGAAGCTACTCCGCATTCACTCCTGCAAATAACGGCAGAGGGATGCGGCAAAGGGAAAACAATCTCGTCCCAGAGGATGGAGATGATAAGTGGCAACATTCCAATTGCCCTCCTCCCGAAGGACGGGATTACAAAAACAATAAATTTCACGAGGAAGTTCAAGGTTACCCTTGGCAGCAAGGGCGAGTGGAATGACTCCATTCTTGAGCTGGTGCTGAGGGATAGTACACTGAAGTGGTACACTGACGGCTCGAAGACGTCGGAAGGTATTGGTGCAGGGACCGCAGGTCCACGCATAAGGCTATCCATACCGATGGGCTGATTCCCCAGTATCTTCCAGGCCGAAGTCTTGGCCATAAGACGGTGTATAGAGATAAACCTCCATCGCAACTATCGTAATGAGCGAATAACCATACTCAGCGATAGCCAAGCGGCACTAAAAGCGATCTCCGCTTACGAGATCAAATCACTGCTAGTGCAGGAGTGTAGAAAACGGCTAAACAGCCTAGCTGAATTGAACCAGGTACACCTACTTTGGGTACCTGGTCATAGAGGCATAGCCGGCAATGAACTGGATGACGAGCTCGCCCGCTCCGCAGCCTCCACAAATATGGTAGGGCCCGAACCGTTCACTGGGGTGGGCCCCCATACTATAAAGGAGCTGCTCCGTAAGGAAGAAAGAGTGGGTAGAGAAGGTCATTGGCAACGGGCGCATGGTATGCGGCATGCCAAGTTGCTAATAGGGGGGTATAACCTTAACAGGTTTAGATCGATAATCAACCTCCCAAGGATTAAACTCAGGCTCTTGGTCTCATTCTACACCGGCCACTGCAAGTTGAAAAGGCTCCTATTCAACCTAGGACTAGCCTCTTGCGCTAACTGCCGGTTCTGCGACAGGGAACCTGAAACCCCGGAGCACCTGCTAATCGACTGCATCGCAGTCTGCAGACGCAGGTCTAAGGCCCTTGGAACCATATTTCCGGATAGGGATCACATCGACTCACTAGCTCCCAGTAAAATACTAGAATTTATCGAATTGCTGGGGCTTGGTGAGTCCCTGTGAGTTAGGAGAGGGCACAATAGACCCAAGGTCGCAGTGCATACCTCAATTAAATTCTAATTCTAATTCTAATTCTACTCCTTTTAGCTATTTCTCCGCTCGTATAATGACGAACGATATGTGGCGACCAAAAGTCGCTGGAAAAGATGGGCAATGAGTTTTTTTATGGATGAATAGAATCTACGGGAAGTGGGTTTTTTTCTGAAAGGAGCTCCCCGTCCAGCTTAGCCTTAAGCTACTGGAATAGTGTGGTGTTTTTCAGGCAGAATTGGCTGCTATGTATTAAAATAGCAGTAGACTTACTGTAAGTACAGCTCTTCCAAGGATGTGGGTATTTACTCGGACAGCAAAGCGACAATACTTGCGTCACACTGGCGAGCTGTAAGCTCAAATTTAGTCAAGGAATGTGCCTAACCTTATTAGATATAGCATGAAGCTACTTCATTATCAGACTCGTTTGGGTGTCTGGTCGTAACAGAATCACTGGAAACTGTAAAGGCGATGAACTAGCAAAAGATGGCACCCTTAGACCGCTGTCATCGAAATGGCAACGAGTTGGAGCCGCGTTGTCATCTTGACGACCAGCCTCTTCATGACTGTGTACTCCTTCTGGCTTGGAATAGAACTTAGGAGATTTTGGTAGATGTTTGGATATCTACTTGTACTTGTTCACCTTGCCGCAAATGTAGGAATCCTTACAAGACCTTGTACAATATACATTCATACTTTAAGGCTAAAAATTCAGTCAGACGCAAGCAAAGTATGTCGGTTATGTCAAAGTAGTTTGGAAGAAGATTAGCTGGGAACATACAGGCACTTTCTTACTCCATTGTTTCGATTTTGTAATACTGAGGCTGAAACATCACGGCAGTCATATCTTCGATGAATCACGAGATATAGCCGAAACTGATATCAGCCGTATCAACAAATTTGTGATCGTCTCAAAGTACTACATCAATTCATGTGGGTGTGGAGGATGGAGCCATGTGTAGAAGTTCACGCGAGTGAGGAAAGTTCTCTGAGCGCCATTCACTTGGGAATGACCGGAAACGATTCCTTTACATACGGCTCAAGCAGCTCACGATTTCCGGTCTTAGACCAAGTATCCTCTGGGTAGCCAAAAAACATCCATTTGAAGGGAGCTAAAATGAGAGGGCGAGAAAACCAAAAGGGTTGTGCGCTGGGTTTGGGACCCACTGCGTAAAAGACACCCCCAATGAAGAGAACGAAACAGCCTCGGAGGAAAGAGTGAGCGAAAGCAAGACGGAGCATCTTCTGTCAGCAAACAAAAAGTGGTCGCTCTCGCGAGTTCGATCCCATGTGACTGTTGACAGTCATAAGTTCGAAGTCATTTATAATTTCGCTAGTCTTGGAACCAGTTTTAACACCAATAGCAATGCCAGCTTCGAAATCCTACGCAGAGTAACTCTTGTCAACAGGTGCTATTTCGGACTAAGTAGACAATTAAGAAGTTAAGACCTCTCTCGACGAACAAAGACTAAACTCCAAAAGTCCCATATTATTCCCGTCCTGCTGTATGGTGGAGAAGTATGGACGATGACAACATCTGACGAGTCAACGTTACGAGTTTTCGAGTGAAAGGTTCTGCAGAAGATTTATGGTCCTTTGCGCATTAGCAAAGTCGAATGCGGCAGTCGATGGAATGATAAGCTGACAGCGAATGTTCAACGAATTAAGAGACAGTGGCTACGTTGGCTAGATTTTGCCGTCCGAATGGATAAAAACACTCCAGCTCTGAGAGTATTCAACGCAGTATCCGTCGGGAAAGCAGAGGAAGAGGAAGCCCTCTGCAGAAGATTCATTGGAAAGACCAGGTGGAGAAGGACCTGGATATACTTCGAATCTCTAGTTTGTACCAAAAAACGAAAAGGAAGAACGACTGTAGCGCGGTGAAGAAGAGCAATTCCTAAAAATATTTGGAAAATTTTGCATAACTTCAACAGCTTCCCAGCTGGACATTATTAGAAGAGTTTCAAGCACAAAAAGCTGAAGTCCAGCCGAAAATATAACCATAAAAGTCTGTAAATAATGTAATCGTCTTCTTTAATCTAAATTCAAGTACAAATCTGTCAATTCAATAACCTCTTTATTCGCCTTCACTAGTTCTCTATCACTCTCGTATAGCTTTACTAACATCGCTCAAATGTTCGGTGTAATGTTCGAAAATCTTACAAGTGATTTGTTGTTGTAATGTTTTCTTGTTTTTCCTGAAAGTTTACGCTTTCTTCGCAAAACTATTTACACTATATTGGTGAGTTGGCGAACTCTGCCAACAACCAAAGTCCCGCCTAATGACTATTTCTATTACATAGACAATTAAACTTGCTACAACTTTTCCTAAGAAGTTGTCATGCACAAACCGCTTCGATACACCGCAACAAACACACATACACATGGGACTCATACATATTTGAAAACAAGACTCATACATATTTGAAATCAACACACAAACATATTTAATCTCAACCTTCACATATATTTAATCTCAACCTTCACACATGCTTTGAGTCACAACTACATATGAAGGCTTGCATGTATGTGAGAATGCTTGCATGTGTTGCTGCGAATGTTCGGAACTTTTCCACGTGCATTGTAAAAGTTTTGATTAAGAAATTAATTGCATTTGGAGAACACAGTTTAATGCTCTCGAACGCTCAGGCAAATTAACGTGTATTTTAAAGTTGAAAAGTGTAATGGCAATACATAGACACGCGCTTGAGTGTCGCTATGTGTGAGTTTGCATATGTGAGGAGTGCGGGCAAGCAGAAATGTTTGATAACAAGCGAAAGCTTGCGGGCGATAAAGGATAAATGCGCGCCTATATGGGCAAATAACGGTAAAGGAATATACATATATGAGAGTGTGTGTGCGTGTTCTTTGAATGCCTTGCTGTGCGCCTGAGTTGCTGCTTGTGCCTCATTTGACTTCGGTATTATGGTGTTTGTGACTTTTTTCCATAGTTTTTTGTGCCCCCAAAACATATTTACTTCCGAGCCATTCATTTCGGCCAGGCCATCAAGTAGGCAAGCACAGCCGTAGCAAGAAAAATATTTGCGATTGTGCAAAAAAGGTTGTGCGCCGAAACATTCTTCGCATGGAACTACTCATGTATACTAAATGCCTTTAAAAGGCCGCCAGGCTTGCAGAAAGATAGCGCACATGAGTCCATGATTGTGTGTGTGTGTGTGCGTGCTTATTGTGTATCATTGTGTACGCTGAATGCGTTGAATGACTAAGTTGATGACTTCTTCAGCATGTACGAAGATAGCTGAGCGAAAGAAAAGCACGACGGCATTACGACTGGTTCAATAACTAGTGTTAAACGAACTAGTTGTGTTTCGTACTAGTTTCGGACTATACTGGCGCAAGAAAAGACGCACTTTAGGCACTGCGGCATTACCAGTAGTTCAAAAACTAGTGTAAAACGAACTAGTTGCATTTCGTACCAGTTGAGATGTAGTCTGATATCACAGAAATGGCGAGTTTTAAGCGGAAATTCGTAACCCTTGATGACTTCTTCAGCATACAATGCACTAATAAAAGAGCTGAGTAAAAGAAAAGCACTGCAGCATTACTACTAGTTCAAAAACTAGTGTAAAACGAACTAGTTCTCTTTCCTACCAGTTTCGGCGTACTCTAGCATTACAGAAATGGCGCGCTTTAGACACTACGGCACTACCACAAGTACAAACTAGTTTAAAAACTAGTACAAAAGGAACTAGTTACATTTCACCCTAGTTGCGGAGTAGTCTGATAATACAGAAATGACGCACTTTAATAGGAAATTAGTAATTTTTGTTACTAGTGCACTGCAAAAGTGAATCCGCTACCAATACTTTTTAGGTTAGTGTCCATGTTTCTACACAGCAAATGTACCAATTTAGCAGCTGATGCGTGTATAGAATGTATGTATGTGTAATGGGTATGCATAAAAGGGTCACCTAACATGCGCCACGTTCTACATAAAGCACATATCAGGCAATACAATATTACTAAGGCAACTTTTTTGCCATGCACAAAGCTTGTTTGCTCGCCATTGGGCGTATGCGTGTACGGCAAATACAAGGGGCCATACAAACTTTACGAAACCTTTAAATACCAGCATAAATATGAATACGTGTATGTGTGTGTGTGCGTGTGCGTGTATTGCGTAAGAAAAGTAACATGGTAACTTGCTAGCCGGGCTTAAGATACCCTCTGGTCCCATTCATTATTATCAGTTACATCGCTTTTTTCCTCCATTTTAAAAAAGATCGCTACAAGTACGCACAAAGCGCACATATCTCGGATATTTGGTCCTTTCTTGCTATTTCAAAGACATTCGCCACCCACCGCAACCCCGCTGCGTGGCCGGATGAGCGTTTGCATGCAGGGAATTTAAGCAATGTGACATCTACAGATACTACTATTTATACAATAATCGCAATAATAACAACAAATACATGCAACAACAACAATAAACACTGTACAAAGAGTAGATAACAAATGTCGCAGTGGTAATATGGCGAAATGAAGGGACATTGACGACCAAAGCTTGGCAAACGACCTATTAGGATAATGTAGTAGAAAAGGCACGGAAAGTGACCGAAAAAAAGCAAATAAAGGCGTAGAAATGTATAAAAAAATATTTGAGTGCTCCACAGTGAGGACCAAAGAGGTCGGTAAGGCAATTGAAAGCGGAGTAATGAGTGTGGCGGTGTGGGTTGGAAGCTGGTGGAGTAGGCAGATATTGAAAGCCAAAGGAATAGGGACATACATAAGTAACTATATATAATAAATATAGATACATATATACAAATATGCAAAGATACATATATACACATACACACATATATGTATATACTTATACACATACATATTTATCCCCAACTTCGTGCAACTTCCTTTTCTTTGGTATTTTCTCAATTTAATTTTATAAGCCCAACAACAATAGCAATGATAACAATAATTACTGTACAAATGAGTGAATTAGAGCAGGAAACCTCAAATGAAATTGTAGCAGGCGGCAGACCCAAGGGTCACTTGGTACATTTTTTAAATTTAATTTTAGAGTTCCTTTTGCTTTAAGGCGTTTATACTGGAAATATGCGATGCAATCAATTACTTGGAAGGATGTTAGTAAATTAAATGTATAAATGAATAAATGGAATGTATAAAAGTATAAATGAAATATAAAAAAGTATAAATTAAATATATAAAAGTATAAATTAAATGTATAAATGTATATTAACCCGTTTGATATAAAGTTAATTTCTGCATAATTTTGTTATTGTAAATAAATTTAATCATCGAGTGATGAATTGTAACACTATTTCTGGTACTAAAGGCTAGAAAACACTAATTGCTGGAGTTTAGAAACGTTTTATCTCAATTTAACTGACTTCGTACATGGAAGAAACGTTTCCGGTGGCGTGGGTTTACAAAACTCGTTTACTGCAGGTAACAACAACAAGAAGATTCCTTAAAAAATTGATTTGGATCGATCAATTTCTATGGTAGCTATATGCTATAGTGATCCGATCTGCACCATTTCTTCGAAAATTATACTACTCTCTTGAACAATAGTCCACGTAAAATTTTGCGAAGAAAGCTATTCAAATAAAAAAGTTTTCCATACTAAGCGCTGAATTTTGGTCGGGCAGTTTGTATGGTGGCTATATGCTATAGTAGTCCGATCTGAACCCTTTGTTCAAAAAATGCGCCATTGCTTTTGAGAATTGTACTGTGGCAAATTTCATAAAGATAACTCAAGAAATAAAGAAGTTTTTCATACAAAGACTGGTTTACGATCGGCCAGTTTGTATGACAGCTATATTGCTATAGTGATCTGATTTGAACAATTTCTTCGGAGAATACATCCCTGACTTTAGTAATAATCCATGCAAAATTTCGTAAAGATAGCTCGTCGAATACAAAAGTTTTCCATACAAGGACATGAGTTGGATCGGCCAGTTTGTATGGCAGCTATATGATATAGAGTTCCGATCTAAGCGATTTCTTCGGATATTGCTCCCTAGTCCTAGACATTACCTTGTACCAAATTTCGTGAAGATAGCTCATCAAATGAAAACGTTTTCCCTGCAAGCACTAAATTCCGAGTGTACGGTTTGTCTGGTAGCTATGTGGAAAAGTGGTCGGATATCGGCGGTTCCGAGTAATGAGAAGATTCTTGAATAAAAAAGAACGCGTGTAAAGTTTCAGATCGATAACTCAAAAACTGAGGGACCAATTTGAGCATATATTGAGTGACGAACGTCTATCCGTAGCAACGTATATCCATAGATGGACAAACGGGCCTGGTTTAATCAATACACCTCGTCAGTCTTATGAATTATTTATGTATTTTATAGAGTTTCAGACGTTTACTGCTGTTCATGGTATAAAAATCATTGTGCCATAAAGAGGCTATGTAAGGATTCTGTGAGGATAATGCTTGATGTGCCCTGAATTTGCTCCTAAACGCTCCTCTACAACGGACTGTTGGTTTTCGTGTATAAAAATCATTGTGTTATATTGAGCATATGCGAGTCTTCTTGGAACACCTAGTCAGTTAGAGGCTAGGGAGCATTTACCTTGCAGGCTTCTTAGCTTTGCCGGGTTTTAGTGTCTGATATTTGCTGAATTTTCCGCTAAACGACACACGCTTCATTGGAATGTTGGTGTTATTGTTGTTGTAGTAGCAGATAAAATATTCCTGAAGTAGCTTCGAGAAATGCTGCCGAGTTCCTTGGTAGAATAAAAATCCGGCTGATGTTCGGTTACTTGAACCCAACCGTTGTGGGCACGGGTTCCAATGGAATCAAAGCCAACGAAACCTAAAAAAATCTAACCATACCTAGAAACAACAATAATAAATAAACTGTATATCCGTACGAGTGTGTTCTATGCAGGCGTGATAAGATCGAAAACCATTAGAATATGCCCGTACTGAGCTGTTGTTGGCCGCTTGGCGGTTAAAGTCTGCGCTTAGACCACAAAAAGATCTTTAACTAGACCTGAACACTAACTCATGATCCCGTCCTGATACATGATGTATAGGCATGGACGATGATGACCTTTTTTGAGTCGGCGTTGCGAGTTTTCGGGAGCAAGCTTTGCGGAAGATTTATGGTCCTTTGCGCATTATATATATTTTCCCGTAGTTCCTAGGTGGAACATAGGGCGCATTGACAACGGCGAATATCGCATTCGATGGTACGATGAGCTATATGAGACACACGACGGCATTGATATAGTTCAGCAAATTAAGAGACAGCGTCTACGCTGGCTAGGTCAAGTCGTACATATGGACGAAAACAATCCAGCCCTGAGAGCATTCAACGCAATACCCGTCGTGGGAATCGGAAGAAGAGGAAAGCTTCCATTCCTTTGAAAAGACCATGTGAAAAAGGACCTGGCTACCCTTGGAATCTCCAATTGACGCCAAACAGTAAAAAGGAAGAACGAGCTCGGCTATAACCGCGTAACCGGTGTCTACGGCAAAAAGAAGGAGAAAAAGACATGAATCCCATACCGATGAAAATATATGTTGAACTAAGAATGGCTTATAAACAGAAAATTGAGGTCCAAAACTCGACCTGAAATCGTTAAGGACTGCATGTATTGCTCATACCTAATCTTTATATTTAGGACTGTATAGAGTGCTCACATTTAAGCTCTATATAAGTATTAGAGCCCGGAAAAGCCTGCCTACCGTGCTCGCAGTCATAAAATTGTCATAGTCCGAGGAAGTCAGGTCCATACCACGTAGTACGAGCTTATGAGCGAACTGTCGAGCTCTAGAAAAAGGCAAGAGACTCTCACCAGTAGTTAAGTTTTCACTGAGGAGTTCTATTGGACCTTATGCCGTTCCCACGACAGTCGGGTTTAAGCAATCGGAACGGGTCCGGGTTTTCATCGGCCAAGGACTGTCAACCCGGCGGCATGTCTCAAAATTTTTTCTGTCGTTACAGCAACAACAACATTGGATCTTATACAAGGAGCTTTCTCTTTGAAAACACTGCCATAATTCACGCATGCCCGCCCATCGAAACCGCTGAAGACTTAACAAACTTATTTATGAAAATTAAATTTTTATAAGCACTTTGTTTAAGCACATTGGGCAGGGTTAGTCGATTTGTGTACCATACTCAGACCAAAGCGGCCTTTTCTAATTTCCAAGTACAACACAGGTCTTTATCACTTAACTTGCTTGGTACGCCTTTCAGCTGCTAACCCGCCTTTCATCAATCACTTTGCTTTACTTTAAGTAAATTAATTTTTTCTAGCCAACAACAACGAAAACAACGAAAACACAAATAATAATTTACCGCCTTGCGCTTTTTGCACTAATAAACAAATTAACGCAATGACTTGGCAAGTGAAATGACAGAAAGCGTAAAAATTCCATGCGTGTGTGTGTGAATGTATGTGAAAGTGCGTTGTTGTGTGTGTTGTTGTGTAGGCGGTCAGCCGCAGCGAGCAGGGCAGAGAGCGTGAAAAATGAAATTAATAAATCCTTAACGTTTGCTGTTGTTGTTGTTACTGCCGCTGCTGTTGTTGTTGTTGTTGACTCGAAGGCGGAAAGTGAAAAAACGCCAAATCATTATGACTTGAATGAGGTAAAGTGCACATACAAATTAGTATTAATGATCGCACATAAACACAAGCACATACACATACACACACAAGAGCGGCAAGTGCTTGTGTTTGAACTACAAGCACGCATGGCTGTATGTGTGTGTGCGTATGTAAATTGAAGAAAATTTTTAAGCAAAAGAAAAAATGAACTAAATCATTGCCAGCGTTTTGCTTGAGGGCACACACACACTCACACACATGTTTGGACCTAATGCAGAGCAGCCACGCGTCCAAAGCAAAAAACCAACACAAAGCAAACTAAAAAACAACACAAAAAATGGAGAAAAATCATTAAGGAAAAATTATGAAAAAAAACTTTGGAAAAAATGTTAAATCATTTTAATTTTAATTTCTTTACACTCGCTGAACGCGCATTAAAATCGAGGCTTCGAACATTTGAGCGTTGCCGCTTTGGTGCGGGTGTTAAGTGAAGAAAGCGCGGTGCAGGGAAGTTGGAGAGCATAGAAATAAACTCATTTGTGCCACTTCAGTCAGTCACTCGAACCGCACAGACATATACATACATACATACATACACTTAAGTACGAAAACAGTTGGGTCTAAGAAAGCGGTTATTTTCAAGCAAATAGGGAAAGGTAAATGCATTTTGGAAAGCAATGCAGCCCAAACCACAAAGCGAAAGGTTGAAGTCCGTATAGCGGTTGTGGCTTTACAGTGGCCATAAATTATCAGTAGTGCATTGAGCTCTATATAACTGCATATATGCCTACATACTAATGATTATAAATTAGCTTTTCCGGTTATATAGCGAGTGTTGCGCTTGAATATGGCTAGAAAGGAGGGAGGCTTGGCTGAAGCAGAGCGGCTAGAGGGAAGAAGAATAGTTGGTTCGAGGTAGTGAGTGAAAAAGGGACATGTGATTCTGGGACCGCTGTGTATACTGGGACCACCGTCCTCAGACAGAAGTTGGCTCCGACATTCGATACAAAAGTTACGATCATTAAAATACTTATGAAATAACGGGGTTTTCAATAAGGACGCTAGAAAAGTAGACCGACAGGTACAGTAAACGACGTCATATTTTTCCCGTTTTTTTGACATTTCTCTTCAGTAGAGGTTTGCCATTTCGTCATGGAAAGATATACCACTCCAACAAGTCGAAATCATTAAATTTACTTCCGAAATTGGAGTCAGTCTAACTCGTATAATCGTCATAATCGTCCTGTCAGATCAACAATTGAGCGTCTAGTGGAAAAATTAATCGAGAAGCTGTCCGTACCAGTGAGCAACAGAAGTTTAGTAGTGTCGGGAATATTGCTGCGAATTAATTGAAAATCAGTCTCGTCGTCGTCTGGGTATCTCTGTGACGTCGTGGTGAATTTTGCGAAAAGATCTTGGCCTACATCCTTACGAGATCAAATTGACGTCAAGAACCGAAGCCGCTTGTCCACCAGAATCGTCGTATATTCGTTAATTGGGCTGAGCAACAATTTGAAAATGATGCGGATTTTCATCGAAAAATCATCTTCAGCGATGAGGCTCATTTCTCGCTGAATGGCTTCGTCAATAAGCAAAATATGTCATTGGTCAGGCAGCAATCCACACGTACTCCATGAGTCACCATTGCAACCCAAAACAATACGGTTTGGTGCGGTTTATGAGCCGGCTGCGTCATTGGCCCATACTTCTTCCGCGATGATCAAGACCGGCACGTTACTGTGAATGAGAATCGCTGCTGCTCAATGATAACCGAATATTTTTGGCTCGATACTGGATGAAATGGACTTGAACAATATGTGGATTGGAGATCTTCGTCTTCTTTTTCTGCTTCCGCTGGCATACACTGCGTCGAATACCTGAAAGAGCTGTACTTGCTTTTCACTGCTTGGCAACAATTGGAGACTCCAAGTGTAGTCAGGTTCTTTTCCATCTGATCTTTCCAACGGAGTAGAGGTCTTTCTCTTAATCTGCTTCTACCGAAGGGTACAGCGTCGAACACTCTTAGAGCTGGATTCGTCCATGACTCTTCACCATAAAGCAGGACGTATCTGGTCAGTTGTTGATTTTCCAGGCCTGAAGCCAACACTGATAAGATCCTGAAGCCACACTGATAACTTCCAATCAGTTTGTTGATGTTGGGCTTTAATCGTTTACAGAGAACGCTCGATAGAACCTTTGCGGATTGTGCAAAGCACACTTAAGTTCCATTCGTTGTGCATGGTTTCGTCTAACCATATTCTAGAAAGAAGCTGATGCACGGTCCTTATCAGTTCTTCACCGCCATATTTCAATAGCTCGGTCGGCAATCCAACGGTCCGCGCCACTTTGCTGTTCTTCAGACAGGTAATTGCTTTTCGAGCTTCTTCATGGTCGGGAATTGGACGGTCTGTTCCATCGTCGACTTTCCTCACTTGCGTAGAACTTCTGGCTCCTTCTTTCCATACTGCTAACGTACCATCAGAAAATTTCGGCGGCATATATTTATTTATTATTTATTTTTTATTTGTCTAATTGATGGATTGTAAATAAATAAATCCAAACAAAAAAAACTAATTAATATATTATATTAATCAATATTCGAAGTTTTTGAAAACTTTTTTAAAACAATATTTATGCTCCTGAATCAGCTGTTAAAATATGAAATGAAATAAAAAATATGAAATGTTTGGATTCATAAGTCACTAGACGTCAGTCGTAGCTCGTAAACGATAGTTTAAAAACTCCATCAGCAAATTATCTTTCCTATTCAATAGCAATATTATCGATTTTACTATACTTAAACCCACTTATATCTTGTAACCATTGCTGCTATCATCCACTCACGCAATCTTTTCAGCCGCTCAATGCCTTATTGAACACAATCAGCAATCAGACAAGCGGCTTCAGCTATCACATCACTCAATTGAATATCTTTTTCAACATAACCTTATGCTGCGTTTGTATATTCATATTCCAGCGCTAACTGCAGGAGCGCGTTCTCTAAGCCACAGGTGCGTCATGTACCTGGTACTGCAGGCATTAATTCCTTTATTTTTACCTTTTTTGTCAAGTGGGTACGTGCATTTGAGCAGCTATGCAGTTATGTGCATCCTTGTAGTTTTGAGCGTTTATTCCTTGTATTTTCTTTTCTTTGTGTTCAAAACATTGTCTATGCGTTTCTTTATTTCACATTTTCCTTTTTCTGTCGCCGTCATTCCCACCGGCAACGCGTTCGGTTTTTAATTTCTTTTTCACTGATCTGTAATCTGCAACGCCTCCACTCTTTTGTTAATCTGCGCATCCTTTTGTATCAGAAGATACTTCAAAACTGTCTAGTATTTTATTGAAAAGTATTAATTTACACATCAGCTCCCTAATCGGGTTTGTAAAATCTTTTGTGTGTTACTCTTTTATCTATTCCTCACTGCTGCCTTACTATTTATAATTATATTTGTAAGAAGACATATTTAACTCTGTTGGTTTTGGTGGATTACTTTCTGATCGGAAGTGAAGACAAAGCATACTTAATACCCACAACATATGTTAATCGTGTTTAAAATCGAAGAAAGGCTGATTCTGTGAACCAGTAATCGTGAGCAAAATAATATATCAATGAACTACGACCTACTCAGACAATATTTCCTTTAAATCATCCATGCTTCCTAGCTATGCAATTATAATAAATTATTGTTTTCGAAACAATCACTGAAAATTTGAGTTTTGTTAGATGAAGGTACCAATTGTAAGTTCAAAGATAAGTTTTAAAATTATAACCTCAAAAGCAAAGGCAGATCCATTTCGAGGTTTCCTAGCTTTTCGAAGAAATACCGCAGAAACTTCAAATTTAATGGAAAATGCTTATTTTTATTCGAAAGAACATTCTTTCGCATTTCTTTTTCAAAAATTATCTCCTTCAAATGCTGGCAGCGCCAACAACTCAGATGGTCCATCCGTTGAGTCCAACTTTCGATGTCTTGCTCGAGCATTTCCACTGGTAACTGGCGAGTGACACGCGTGTTGTTTTGCTTCAAGGCTTGAATCGAAGCGGGATCTTTCGCATAGACTTTACACTTTACATATCCTCACAGAAATAAGTCTAACGGTGTGATATCACACGGTCTTGGTGGCCAATCGACCGGCGCAAAACGTGAAATTATCTGCACACCGAAGTGTTCTCCCGATAAATCTATTTGTACATGCGATGACTGGAAAATGGCTTCATCTTTTTGAAACCAAATGTCGCCAAGATCACGAGCTTTAACGTCAGGCTGAAATCATCGGTTATCATGGCGCGATAATGGCCGCCATTGACGGCTACGTTCTCACCGGCATCATTTTTGAAGAAATATGTACATACAACTCCACCGGCTCACAAACCACACCAAACTGTAAAGTTTTCAGGATGAAATTTCAGCTCTTTAATGTCTTCAGGTTGTTCTTTGGCCAGAATGGACCTCATCACTGAAGAGAATTTGGCTCGAAAACGTTGGATCTTCTTTGATCTTTTCAAGAGCCCATAGAGCGTAACGATATCATCTGGGAAGATCGAGCGGCTTCAGTTCTTGCACAAGTTGATATTTTGTACGCTTTCAATTAAAGATCTCGACATAAAATGCGCCAAGTCGTTCCATACGTCAGTCTGAGTTGCTGCGAACGGCGCCGAATCGACTCTCTACGGTCTTCGTGTACACTCTCAGCTATGACTGCTATATTTTCTTCACTACGTGCTGTAGCGTGATCTATTCAGTCGAATATTATACAATAATGAATGCTAGGTTCCATGATGGGAGATGGTCTTGCGAATGGTAATATTATCCAATAATAAATGCTGGGTTCCAAGATGGGTGATGGTCTTGTGAATGGTAAGCTCAGTAGGCCGATTATATTGACCATAAGATGAGGTCGTAAGGTTGATACAAAAATCGTTGAATCCCACTTAGAACTATATTTTCCCTTTAAGTTACCCAAAAATTCCATTAAATGCATCATCTTATTGATCGACGAAGTGTTTTGAGCTTACCAAACGTGTATTAAGGTAACTACTTTGGACTACATTCCCATCCTGTTACATGGTGCGGTGGCATGAGCAATAACATCATCCGATGAGTCGGCCTTAGGAGCGTTCGAGAGAAAAAGTTTTCGGAGAATTTATGGTCCTTTGCGCATTGGCAATGGCGAGTCCCGCTGTCAAGTTCTTCCTTCAGTGAATCAAGAGACTGCGGCTGCGCTGGCTGGCTGTCTGTTGATCCGGATGGAAGAAAACACTCCAGCTTTCAAGGCTTTCGAGTCAATACACGCAGCTGGAAGTAGAGAAAGAGGATGACCTCCACTCCGTCGTAGAGATCAGGTGGAGAAGGACCTAGCTGCACTTGTAGCTCGAATTGGCGGCAAATAGCGAAAATAAGGAACGACTGGTATCGAAAAGTTGGAAGGTCGCTATAATCGGTGAAGCACCCTTGAAGGGAACTGTGAAAAAAAATTAATTGTGCCAACAAAATGTGTTTTACTGTGGTAGGCCGGGGACTTTTCAATGGACCTGCTATATGTCCTACGCATATACTCAGCTATATTTCATATAACCTTCATCACCGCGACACTTTGAGCGCAAAATTACAAACTCAATTTAAATTCCAAGACAGTTGTGTTCAAACAAATGCGCAAATGAGAATTTGTTGTTTGTGGAAAACTTCAAATATTATTTAAGCTGTCAGCGCGCGCAACACTCAGTTGACATTTGATATCATTATGCTTGGCCCAGGCCACCGCGCACAGCTAAATGTCACGCCATGCAACACTAAAACGGCGTACAAGTAAATAGAAGCTGTGCGAAAGTGGCTGCGAGTTCAGTCCGAGACACTTCAACACTGTTTGCATAACTGCTATTCATTTCAGATGTTCTTGGGCTGCTTTGTTGTTCTTGTTGTTGTTGGTGTCCGTTTGTCAAGTGCATAGATATTACAATACTTAACACAATCCCACTTTATACGCTTGTTGGCGCGTCGTGTCCTGCAGCCGCTGCTCAAGGCGCGCTCTGCCGGCGTGTGGACCCGCCGCCAACCCACTACAACGCAGGCACGGATATTACCGTCTTACTCATAACAAATGCGCACTTTGCGTAGCAATATCACGAGTCAGGCGGCCGCCACTTCGTATCCTTCAGCAGCATTCAGCATTTCTTGGCAATCATACAAACTTAGCATATTAAGCAGCGTGTGTTGTAGTTTCGCCAGCTCGAGCTTCATCTCCAATGCTTGCTTTGATATTACAGCACTTCTTCATTTACTCATCCGTTCAATTTTACGAACCGCTGGCGCATTTGTGCGATTCGTGTGAGTTTTCTTTTGGTTTTACTTTATTTTTTCGACTCTGAAGTCACTTGTTCGCGTTGCTTGCGACTTCCCTGCTCGGCTTGGTTTTCCCATTAGAATACCATTACTTTTTGTGCGCCTTACGGTGTTCCTACTACTTGCTGTTGTTGTTGTTTTCGCTTGTGTTTAGACACTTGCAGGCATTTCACGCTTAAATGCCCTGTCATTTCTAGTTGGAAATGTCAATGCTTTTACTGTTACTTTGAGCCCCCAAGCCGCTACTCGCCTGCAACGTTTCGGAGTGTGTCGGGAGTTTGCGCGCGCTGTTGTCCTTTTTGCGAGCTCGCAGTAGTTGCGGTCGCATGAATAATGAATTCTAATTTTAAAGTTTGCTTCGTTCAGCATTGAATTACAAATTTATTGTGCAACAAACTGTGTTTCTATGGTAAATATATGCGCGCTCACACTCGCACTGCGAGACATGCCTTATTTCGGGCACATTTCCTTTTACATGTGAATAAATGCAAATCGGCTGACACCCACTGCGCTGCCGAGTCGCGCGAGCTTCGTTGATTGCATGCGATTGCGTTTTGTGGCAGTTCGTGTCGGCTTTTATGTGACTTTTCAACTGTGAGCTGCGCTGGTGCCGCTTATGGCAGCATGGCTTGAAGATTGTGGCGTTTAAAGTTGCGGGAGTTAGGAGAATAGAAATTGTGTTGCTGCAATAAAACTTTAAGTTTTGTTTTCGTGCTTAAAATTCCGACGATACTACAAGTAAAATTTGACTACAATTCTTCCAGACTGTGAAGCACATCGGGCTCTTATGGTCCATAGGTAGCCAAATAGTGAAGCTATCCTCATATTGACTCTTAAGCTTAGGGTCCTGCAAGGTCAAGTTAGGGTCATGTATGGTCAACAGAAGACTGAGTAGTGACTGACCTATATTAATACTCGGGTTTGTAGTAAATCTGTTCACTTTTTCTGAAATAGAGTAATATGGAGTTTAGAGAATTCATTTCCGTGTAGCATTATATATTCCTAAGACATCTGCGACTAATATATATTGTACTCTATGGCTGCGCGATGGAGCAAATTGCTACAATGAGAGTTTTCCATTTATTTCGATCTTGTTCTTAAAATCACTTTAACTTTTCTGGTTCTTAGAAATTTCGATGTCCAATAATCTTCTCTATCTTAGGCTCCAATTATTTTGGTCTTTGGATAATTCGATGTCCATATTTCTGTTATCAACCAGAGCGGGTCTGCCTTCCCGTCGGCTGCCTTGTAGATTCAACAAACTTTCGTGTATCCTATAACACTGCGGAGCAACAAAGTACCACAATGAGACCCTTCTATTTATTATGACCTTTTGCTAATCGTTTGACTTGACTACCACTTTTTTGGTCCTTAAATATCTCGATGTCCAATTTGGTTATCCAGGTTAGAGCGGATCGGACTTGCCATCGGCTGACTTTTGGATTCCAGTCGATAACGTTCCGGATATCTCTAGAAGGCTTTTCCCTTTTATTTCGGTCTTGTGCTGGTTTCTTCATTTGACACCAACTTTTTGGATTCTTGGATATCTCGCTGTCCAAACTGCTTATCCTGGTTGGAGCAGATCGGCCTTGCCGTCAGCTGCCTTGTGGATGCCAGTCAATAATGTTTCGGGTATCCTATTGTTTTGCGTGGAATCGAAGGGCCATAAGTATGCTTTCCATATTTATTTGGATATTGTGCTAGACTCTTGATTTGACTACCACTTTTTTGGTCCTAGGATATCTCGATGTCTAAATTGCTCACCCTGGTTAGAGTGGATCGGCCTTGCCGTCGACTGACTTTTGGATTTCAGTCGATAATATACCGGGTATGCTATGGCTTTGCGTGGAATCGAAGGCCCACAAGTAGGCTTTTCCATTTAATTCGGTCTTGTGTTAGCCGCTTGATTTGACTTCAACTGTTTTGTTTCTTGTATATTTCGATGTCCAAATTTCTTCTCCGTGCCGAAAGCTTGCTTGGCTTTCTGTATACGATTGGTGATGTTTGAGTTTGATCCATCCTCCGTTTGCAGATATAATACTGCTCAAGTGACAAAAGGGATCCACATTTTCATTTTATTTCTCAATATACTCCTGCGTCAGTTTACCATAGCCGTCTTCCTTGAGAAATAACCCTATCTTGAACCAGCTAATCTTGGGTATATCAGACTATCTCCACCAAAAGTTAGATTTTAATAGCGACTGCAACAAGAGCATAGAGAGCCTCTAGACGTGAATGGAGAAGTGCTTTTGTAAGGGAAGATGATGCAACCTCGGTCTATGCCGACGGGTCCAAAATGGACTTGCAGATTGCAAGCAAGTTGTATACTCCAATGATCTTGACAATTCTCCTTCTATTCGATAACCGAACTCAACCAGCATTTTCGAAGCGGAAGTACTTGGTATAGCGGAAGTTTGTGATAACCATAGACACGAATAGCCAGACAATATTGCTGGCTTTGTCGATCGCAATAATTGCAGCAAGGCTTTAAGCTCACTGACACGTAAACTCCATTTTTTGGGATCCCGACCGCAGGAACATTTTCGGCAACAAACAAAGCAGACGAATTGGCCGAAATAGGAGCCTCTTTAGATGAATCCGAGGAGGAGCTAATACCATGTTTGCTAGGAAGATTATCGAGGTCCTCAAAAACTGCAACAAATGACGCAGCGCTTCCATCTACTTAGCTATCAATAGCCATATTACATATTGGATACTAAGGAATTGAGGAGGATCTAATTATTGGATGCTAACGAATCGAGCCGCAGTAGGATTCAACTCCAGGTGATTGTTATTACGAAGTCGGAAGATCGCATTAAGAGCTGAAGATTGTATCTTTGTTTAGCTGATTTCTAGTCGAAACCTGAAGCCAAAAGCCGCCGTGTCCCTCGTCTACTTTATGCTCGTCTCATTTTTATTGCCCGAAAGAGACCCTACGGCAGGGAAAACGGTAAGATATTGACAATTTGTTTTCACAGCGAAGTTGTTATTGCTTCGGCTAAAGTTTTTGATCACTTCATTTGATTGAAGAGTGATTTGTTGCCGAAAACTAGGCAAACAAACGGTTGCATGCAACGCAGACTCAACTCATTTATCTTGCGGCAGCAGGGGCGCGCTGGGAGCTGTACATTACTGAGGCGCACAAAAATTTATGGGCACGTAAAAAAAAACAAAAGTTAGCAAAGTGAGGTTAGGTAAAACAAATAGAAATAACGAAGCTACACGGAGGCAGAATGGACATTTAGATTTGGCAAATTTTATAGCTGACGAAAATGAAAATCGAAACAAAATGAGTGGTGGTAGGGATGTAGGAAACAAAAAAAAAAAAAAAACTAAGAAAAAAGAGAAAAAAAACAAAAAAAGAGAGAAGAAAAAAATACAAAATAAAAGAAGAAAAAAAAATGCAGAAAAAACTGAAATAAATGCGCAGCAGATATTTACGAGTACAAAATGTATTGTAATAAATGGAAATGGCAATGCCTGCCATGTCTTTTTACAGATTCGCCATTAAAGATTTATGGCATTGGGAATTTTGTAGTGGCAACAATAAAAACAACAACAGCAGCAATAACAAATGCAATGCATAGCAATTGTAATGGTATTACAAAATATCAATGACCGTTATTGTATGCAACAACATGCGTGTGTGTTTGTTGCAAGCTCAATTGGCAACAGCAATACGGCAACAAATCAACAAAACAAAGGCAACATTTTACTACTAATAAATCGTTTATGTGCGACTTTATATCAAATACATACAAATGGCTGCTGTCAAAAGCAAAAAAGTCGCTAAAAAAATAGATAGTGATAATAAAGGCCTGGCAGGAGATAGGCTAGGCTATATACCTATAAGGGATAAGTCTATGTACCTATAAGGGATAAGTCTATATACCTATAAGGGATCAGGGTATAAGGCAGTGGTAGTAAAAAGACACAAAAAAGTGTGTGGCAGGCTGATTGTGGCATTCATAAACTACAACTATACATAACTGCAGTTTAGGGATTGCCAGCGGTGCCCAAACGCAGCGACGAGATTTTGAGATTTTTTGCGCCACTAACTACTACACTCCAAAAAATGTTATGGCATAGTAGAAAAGCTGTAAAAACTCCAGTTATAACAATGATAAGAAACCAAAGCAACAACAACAACAATAAACATATACGGTGAAGTGCCTAGCTTGCCACAGCAGGAGCAGCCATATTGTAAGCGGCAATAAAAGTAGCTGCGCACTAAATATTTTCACACAAATAATGAAAACAACAACCAAGCCAGGCAATCAAAAGCAATCAAATGTGCGCCGTGTCGATAATTTAATGCAATAAAAGAAGTTTTTTTTTCATTATTTTTTCCAGATTTTTTTTATTATACTTTTATTTTCATTTTATTTGCCGCTATCTAAGCCAAAAACCCGAAAAAGGTAATGGCAACCATCAAGTAATAAGCACAGATGCGCAGCGCAACTGGCAACACAGCGTTTGGTATGGCGTGCCACATATGATAGTTGCCTGCCGCCGAGCACATACGACTGCAGCAAATGTGGCTTGGCCTGAAGTCGTAAAAGTTACTTAGAAAATGCTTAAAATTGTAAATTTTATTACACATTTTTATAGTTTTCTTTTTGTTGTGCAACAGTATTTGTTATATGCCACTTGCCACATCTTGTGCTGCTTGCAGCTCAGCAACTCAGCAGCAAACAAAGCATACACTTAACTGCTATGCGCTGAGGCAGTCATTGAGACACACTGCGACGTCGCTCGCTGCGAGTTTTCCATCAGCAAAAGGAGTACATAAATTATACAGCGCACCAAAAATTGACAGCTGTCAGTTGAGCGCATAGACTTAATGTGTCACACATGTGTCAAAAAGGCAGTAAAAACGCAACAGCTCAGCAGCACATCACAAATGAAAGGCAAGCATTAAAAAATGTTAACTTCGGTCTGCAACGCAGCGATAATGCCCTTCACGGAATACAAAAGTGTGCTAACAAGAACTTGATTTTGGTCGGTGAGTTTGTATGGCAGCTATATGATATAGTGATCGGATCTAGAAAATTTGCTCAGATCTGATAGCGTTTCCTTTGGCAATAATCCGTGCAAAATTTCGTGCAGATATCTTGTCAAATAAAAAAGTTTTCCATATAAGGACTTGAGTTCGATCGTTCAGTTTCTATGGCAGCTATATGATACAGTGAACGGATTCAAAAAAGTTCTTCAGATCTGATTGCATTCCCTTTGAAAATAATCCATGTCGAATTTTGTTCAGATATCTCAGGAAATACAAAAGTTTTCCTTACAAGGACTTGAATTTAATCGATAAGTTCGTGTGTCAGCTATATGATATAATGATCGGATCAAAAAAATTTCTTCAGTTATGATAGCGTTTCCTTTGACAATAATCCATGCCAAATTTCGTGCTGATATCTTGCCAAATAAAAAAGTTTTCCTTATAAGGACTTCAGTTCCATCCGTCAGTTCGTATGGCAGCTATATGCTATAGCGATGGGATCTAGAAAATTTCTTCAGATATGATAGCTTTTTCTATTCAAATAATCCCTGCCGAATTTCGAGTAAATATCTCATTAAATAAAAAAGGTTTTCCATATAAAGACTTGAGTTCGATCCGTCAGTTTGTATGGCAGCTATAAGCAATTGTGTTCCGATCTAAAAAATTTCTTCAAATATGAAAGCACTTTATTTGGTAATAATACATGCCAAATTTCGCGCATATATCTCGTCAAATAAAAAAGTTTTCCATATAAGGACTTGAGTTCGATCCGTCAGTTTGTATGGCAGCTATATGCTATAGTGATCCGTTATCAGTGGGACCGACAAATAAGTAGCTTTTTGGTGAGAAAAGAACGTATACAAGATTTCAGTTCAATATCTCAAAAACTACGATACTAAAGCGCATTTATAAAGGCAGAAAAATGGACATGTCTAAGTCGAGTCAGCTAGTCACGCTGATCACTTATATATCACATATTATAAGGTCTCCGACATTTCCTTTAGGTTTTTAGAAACACTATTATGAACCTACAGTACCCTGTTAAGGGTATAACAAGCACTAAAAAATGTTTCTACGCTACAATGCGATGGTTGGGAAAATGTCCAAATTCGGTTGTCATACTTTTCGGCTTGGCGCTGACAGTTACTTATTAATGATTAATATTGTATTTGAATGGAAGCTGCAGATCAACTCAGCACCAACTCAGCCTCAGCTACCAAACGTCATACAAATACAGTTGTTTGAACAAAAAAACTACAAACGCAAAGATTTTATGTTTTAATCAGATTTCTATACACTTTTTATGGCTCAAGCGGTGTGGAGCGGGGCTTAACCGCTCAAATTACGCGTACGTGGGAAATGCTTAAATCTATTGAGCGTTACGCAAACATACACACACATACACACTTGCAAAAAGCAAATAAATTAAGCTTTTGTTGATTGAAATGTCAAAGGTTATAGCCGGACAGCTCATGCGCAGGCATTACAACTACTTACGCCGCAGAACCGAAGAAAATCGCTTACCAACTTTATAACCCAATAAAACGCTCATCTAGTAATTTCAAAAGAAAATAGTTTTCACTGCTGGCTCGTTTCAGGTAAATCTGCGCTAAGTGCGCCGTAAACAAAAATCTCCGTTGATGAATGGTTTTCCACGCAGTTGACAATGCCTCGTAAATGCCTGCGTATGAATACGGAAATCATGCGGACATTTTAATGGCTTGTAAATCATTAGCGTGTAATAGATATATAGGCTATGTACAATTCTCTGCCGGAAATAAATCTTTTATAGAATTTTACTTCTTTTCATGCTGATTCTTTTAGCTGCCTGCAAAGCATTGTTGCACATAACGTTGATTACTTTACGATTTTACACCGTAAACCGATGCCAATATGTCTGGGACGTGTGAAAATTGCAGGCCATGGACTCGTAGTTTTATTTAATTGTAATCCAGCAACGATTAAAGAGAATGTTCTTCTGAAATATATGGAGTTTGGCTATCAGAAATGTTAGTCGAAGAGATTAAAGTAGGGTTCTTTCTAAGATCTGACAAAGAATAGCATACAACGATCCCGTGATTGAAATTAGAGATTCCAAGTATAGCTAGGTCCTTTTCCACCTAGTCTTTCCAACAGAATAGAGATCTTCGTCTTCCTTTGCTTTCCCCGATGGGTACTGTATCGAATAGTCTGTATTTTCATCCATTCAGACGACTATGGGCAGTGAAAATCATTGATATATTTTTCCTTGGGATTCTCCCCAAACCAGCACACCAATGATAATGCAGTTTCGGGCGACAAAACCAAATGACTTTGCGGTGGTCACATTTTTTGTCTTGGGTCTTTTGGCTGACGGTTTAACCTCATCAGTTGACGGCTGTCGCTTGATCTTAACAAGGAATATCATAAAACGATCCCGTGATTGAAATTGGAGATTCCAAGTGTAGCTAGGTCCTTTTCCACCTGGTCTTTCCAACAGAATAGAGATCTTCGTCCTCCTTTGCTTTCCCCGATGGGTACTGTGTCGAATAATCTGTGTTTTCATCCATTCGGACGACTATGGGCAGTGGAAATCATTGATATATTTTTCTTTGGGATTCTCCCCCAACCAGCACACCATTTTTGTCTTGGATCTTTTGGCTGACGGCTTAACCTCATCAGCTGACGGTTGTCGCTTGGCTGCCACCGCTAACAGTTCAAGCTTAAAATTTGACTAGACTGCTTTTCCGCAATCAATGGGTTCTTGGAGCTACCTTCGTAAGCTTCTACAGTTGTTTGGCGGTTGCAGTTGCAACCTTCTCAGCAGTTAGGCAGCAAGTCGCGTCTCTGTATACCTTGCCTTCAACTGGATTTTTGAGCTTGAAACTAGGTAATTTTCTGGCTTAGCTTAAAAGTAGGTCATTCTCTAGTAGACTATCAGCAACATTTTTCGCAGCTTGATCCTGCATGGCTCGCTTGACAGCCTGATCCAGCTTTTCTGTACTCGTAAGCTTAGTTAGACTCTCTATCTAGACGCTGTGCAGTGTGGATCAATGAATAACCTGCTAAGAAGTGTGACATGAATGCAACTAGAACAGCGGCGAACTGTTAATAGACCGTCCCTGTCTAAGCCATGATGCTATGCTGTATCTGTTACACAGTCGGCAACGGACCTTTGCCAATCCTTATAAGAAGTTTGACCTGATAGTACCTACAACAGAGTCAACTGTTACCAGCACGTCCTTGCTTACGTCATGATGCTGTGGTAATGGATACACCGCAAATCCGATAACCGATGTCTGTTTCAATCTCTTCTGCTGATGCCTACGCTTGTTCTATTCTGGTTAGAACCCAAGCGTCAAATTCCTGTGCATTTAAATGAGAGACTGCAATACTCGTAAATATAGGCACCAACACATTTCCGGAAAATTCCAAAAATAAAATACTTCATTCATAAGCGCACAACAGAGAATCAGGCAAATCGAAATCGAAATATTTCAGTTATTTTTGTAGGTTTTTCTTTCCGGTAAATTGATGAGTTCATCAAATATTGATAGGCCGTTAGCTTTGCTGCCGTTGACGTTGCCTATTTTATTTATTGCGGTGGTCGGTATTTTAAATTTTTCATTTCTCAAGTAGAGTAAAGCTAATTGAGCTCAAAGGGCTGCGCTGCTACTCCAAAATAAAATGAAGCGTCTGACAGCGAATGGTGGCAGAGGAAGCGCTTAAGTAATCGAACCTTTTTGTTTGTGAGTAGAACTGTTGTGTGCTACCGCATTTTAAATATATTTCTAAATTTAAAACAAACAGGTCTTTGCCAATTTTTCAACGGTTCAACGGTACACCCACACCGAAAGGTCGCCCCCGCCACGCCAGCTGCCTTTAAATAAATCAACAGCTGAAATGGCTGCCTCAGACTTGCAAACGGCAGAGATAACACGGCAAATCATGACGCCACTGTTGCCAATCATGCCATCGACATCCCTCAACTATAACGGTGCTTGCGCGCTGGTACTTGCTGCTGACTATGATACACCACTATCATGAGACGCCCGAGCCTGACTCATATGCCAGTCGCCGCAAATCGACAATGCCATTTGACATATTCGACGCTGTTGAGGGCGTGCAGTCACAACCAGCCGAGCTGCTGGCGTATATTTGTTTGTGTATGGCAACACGAAACATACATACTGTCGCGTATAACTGTCAAACCGCGCGACCCGCATACCGTCAGCGCAGTTTTCTCTACACATCATCGCTGCCGCCGAAAATTGCTGCGCTGGCAAGTCTTCGCTGTGGCAACTTCAATTCGCGTACTTCAGCGCTGAGTGTCACCACTCGCGTTCTGTACTGATGTGTGTGTGCGTTGGAACGGAAATTGATGTACTTTTTCAATTTTCGCGCACGGAAATGTAATACGCAAAATGATTTAAAAGTATTTCCCTACCCTCACCCACCCAACTCCATCTATGCCTTGCTGGTACACAAACAAACACAAGCTAGTGAGCGCCGCCTGTCTCTGAAGGCTTTAAACCTTACGTTGTCTTGCGCTTTTCGGCAAATATTTTTATTGATTGCCACTTTAATATACCGTAATATGACTCCATATATTAGCAATAATAATATTTGTGTCCTCCACCCAAAACTCACATATCCTTTTTCTTTAGCTTTTCACAATCCTTCACGCTTCGGCTAATATGATATGTCTACTTCCATTATTTTGTCTATCGAATTTGTTTCTTCTCCGTTTCGCTTCTTTTACTTCGCGCTTCATTTCGACTCTGATGGATTGACGCATGTCTGTCAGGTTTAGGTTTTCTTGAAACTTCTTTTAATTCCACCCCCATTTATTCTTTTTTCTTTGAGAATCTCGTTATTTGGTGTCGAAATTTCAGATTTAAAGTCAAAACCTTCGTCGAAAATAATTCGATATGTATTGAAAGTTGTAAGCTGTTTTGATTTAGAGAAGGTTCGATACTTTGACAGTTCTCGGTTTGCTCCAGCTGTGATGACTAAGTAGAAGAAGATCAGCCACGGAAGTCTACATGCTGTCAGAATAATATTCGCATCAACAGAGTTTAAATAGGTAGATTTTGATACACAATAATGCTGCTTTCCTAAATATTACTATAACTGGGCTTGCTAACGAGCGCAGTAAATTTCCTTTAGCGGGGTCAATGAACTTTAGCGAAGTTGACAACCTTAAGCGAGGTCAATAATCTTTAGCGCAGTCAATAACCTCTAGCGATGTCAGCAACCTTTGGTCAGCAGCCTTTAGCGCGGTTAATAACTTTTACAGCAAATAACGATCATTACAAATCTTGTTTTGTTGTTTTTTATATATATTTTTTCTCAAATAATTGATGGTTCCTTCAATAAATTGATGATTTCGTTGGCTGTATAGCATGCTGCGCCATCTTGTTGGAAGTAGAAAGTCATCCACATCGACATCCCCTACTTCAGGGGATGAAAGGTTATTAATCATGGCTCTAAAGCGTTTTTCATTGATTGTAAGATTATGGCCGGTTTGACTCTTGAAAAAAAATATAAGCCCATAAAGCACACCAAGCATTGACTTTTTGATGATATAACGTCATTTCAACAGCGTCATATCTCTGAAGAAAATTTTTGTGAAAATCAGGATCGTTGGTCATCTCTTATATCCCAGGGTGATGTCTATGCGGTCAGAAAAGTCACTGCGATAGCATGAAATGCAGGAAAACACAAAAGGAACATCAACATATAACAGGCCAATTGGAAAGTTTCCAGTATGACACATAAACTGCGATATTATAATTAAATCCATAAGATTGTTAGTTAGGTCTAACCTTCAAAAGCTTCAAATGAGCTTTACAACGAACGGATGCCACAGCCTTTAAAGACTCGGAAAGCGCTGTTACCATAAACTCGGATGAAATAAAGAGAGGTTGAATGCAAAAGCGAGATAAAAGTCGGCGGACGGAATATGCAAGGCAAGTCCAGCTTGTAGGAAGAAAAGCTGAAACGACTGGCCAGGGCTAGAGAGGAGGTGCAGAACGGCCAGGCACACTTTGCCACTCGTAATTAGTGTAATATCTCGAACCCAGCGTATGCTAATCGCATTGAGGAGCACATCGCTGGAAAGAGCCAAGGAGGACGAAGCTAAGGCGCCCTAGACGGCACGCGAACGACAAACCGACAACGTTCAAGGCAGCGGCGGCGCCCAATGAGATTGCGAAACGGCATTTGACTGTCGCGCTCATAGGCCACAGTAGCCCACTGGGACAAATGTCACAGTTGCGGTGGAAAGTAGTGGAAAGAAGCTATTGGAAGCCCTCTTATCAAGTTTGGACGCCGAACCGAGTGCACTCTTGCCGTCATTTGATGGAGCATGATGGCTTAGTGGTGTCAAAATCTTAAAATTCAATGACGACCCGACCCGAATATGGGTAAGGCTAGCGGTCAAAGCTCTACTAAACTTGTGGGAGGGAGCGAAGCTGGAGGTGGTAGACCGCGGCAGTATTCCAATGCTACCCAAAGCGAAGGTAACCGTACCTCGTGTGGTGGACCCGAAACATGCTCTGCGGCTGCTACAAATGCAGAATCCGGACGTGTCAACTAGCGACTGTAGGATGTTAAGCCAACGAAGATGGAGATCAGAGCTACATCCGCCAAATCAATAAGGCGGCCGAGGATCTTCTATACGCGAGATTTGGAAAGATGACGTGGTGGGTAGGAAGCGTGTTCCTTCGCCTCAAGAAGCGGGATGGCGACCCCGCGGACGGCAATAAAAACACGCTGGAGACTGGTGAAGTAGAAAAGGATCTCGGAAAAGAAGAGATCATGGCTATTTCACTTATCCTAGAGTAGGTGGAGTTGGAGGAAAACCCCAGACAATAGCCTGATGGTCAAAACAAAACCAAAAACAAGAGCTGAGCGTACCCAAGTGAACCTCCACATGAGTAAGATCGCCTCGGCCGAGCTTCTTCTCGATCTAGAGAAAGGCGGCTACGATGTGGTTTAGTCCAGGGACTGGGAAGGATAAGATCAGCGATGTGGGTGAAGAAAAATCTATTTTCCCATATTAATTTAATAATGAACTTTCAGCTGGCATTACAAAGAACCTGTAGGTCTTTATGTGTTGCCAGATAGCACTAACTTTTGCACTTGTCGTAATAAATCGTAAAGATTATGAACTTCATAATCTAACTGGTCAGGTTTGTCTTCATATGCCTATTTAATTCCTAGTACTGCCAAGGTTTTTCAAACCTTACTTCATAGGCGAAATTCTCTTACTTGCCGACAGCTGCTGTCAGCTTGATCATCGAGGCAGACTACTTCACGGTTTCTTTAGCTTGTCATCGATAGAACCTTATTTCCAGGAGACAAGCTTTAATAGCGCGCCTTTCTTTAAGATACTTCATTATCCGTAAATGAAATTGTTACGCTGAGAGCATTCAAAATTTATTTAAAGCAATAAAATTTAACTACGAAACCAGCAGCTATTACCACAAAGCATATCTTATAGGAATATACAAAGCAAATATAAGAGTGTGGCGCAAAACGCCCGAAAGGCGGTATAAAACTAAATTGGCCCAACCGGGAAGGCGAGATATTGCTAGGAAGATATGCGATTGCCAGCGCGCTGCTAAAGCGGTCTAATAGAATTATTAATAGGCGCAGTGCGGGCGGGAGTTGCGGGGTTTCTGACTACAACTACTTCATAAACTGTAAAGAAGCTTATGCATAACTAAGTCGAAACATATGGCAAGTACGCACATGTGTGTGGATATGCATTGAATGTTCGAAAGCCACATATATGCGTGTGTGTGTGTGTATAAACATGCGCTTACAAAGTTTGCCTAAGCCGCTGGCGCTTTCGTAAGGACATTTGGGTAAAGCGCACAGTTTTCAGTCGCCTTAATAACTCCAAAGAGAATTTATGGTAATCAAAGTTTATAACTATGGCAACCCTCATTTATTAGCAAAGATCACAAAGTGCGGCCAATACACAAAAATAAGTGCCATTGCGAGTGTATATGTGTGTGTGTGTGTGCCAAATAAGTGAGTGACACAAAAGCACTTAAGTGTAAGTATTGTGTCTTTGTGTTGGTAGAGCCCGAACAAATGCATGCGCTTTTCGCTTCAATTAAGTGCGGTCTTTTGTGTGTCCGAATGAAAACCAGTAAAATATTGTCAAACTTTAAATTGTTGCCATGTAAGGAAATTAGTTTAATTTACTAGCATCAAGTCATATACATTACTCAAGTGAGGCACAATGGCAACAACAATGGCAATTAAGGAAAAATCGTTAGCCACACACACACACGCACAAAACTATTTATATGTGTATGAAAAAGCTAGGCAGCAGGCCACAACAACTACCGAAGACTACAAAAGTACACAACACATGCACACACACATACATGTACTCTCACACATACATGCAAATGTACATTTTAACTGATTTGCACGACCCACTTAGGGTCTTTGGGCGCACTAAATTACACGAACGCATTTAAATCGGTCACAAAATGTGTACATATGTATGTGTGAGTGCAACGAAACGTGTTTATAGTACAGTCGAGCGGCCTACCACATGAAAATGTGCAGTTTTGCGGTGAGCGCCCGGCGCCCCAAACAATTTCGTTGGCTTCCACTATGTATGTGCCCTCGAATTTATTACATAACGTGTGCATAAATATTTCATATATATAGTATACATAAATTTTACATGTGGTAGTGCGGCTGTGTATGAGAACACAGTTACAGCCACATTGCCTTGCCGCTATGGTATGTTTACAAGAGCCAAAATTATTGGTGAGAGAGGACATTAATTATTTTTTGAAAGAGTCTAAACAGCCTAAACATCAAAGCGGACATTTTACTCGAACGCAAAGCCAGCAGATGTAGGAATATGGAACTTTTAGCCGATAAAATATGTGGGTCTAAAATTTTGGTGAGTTGGTTACACAAAACTACAACGAAAATTAAAGTATATGAGTCTTTTATATGCAAAACCGCATAATTTTGGTTCGAGAGATGCCACAACAGAAAGCAAGTAAACAACATAGGTTGTTTTTGTTGTTGTAAAGTCGGCAAGTAGCGATAAAGTAATTGAAAAAGAGCTACTAAGCTTTAAGAACTTGATTTTCACACATGATTGCCCTTAAAAAGCATAAAGATTTGTCTTCTTATCCTGTAGCATAGTTTTAGGCGCGCAAGATGTAAAAATATATAATTTTTGACGTCGTTGAAATAAAGTAGCACAGTTTTAGGCGCGCAAGATGTAAAAATATATAGTTTCTGACTTCGTTGAAATAAAGTAGCACAGTTTTAGGAGCGCAATATGTAAAAATATAATTTTTGTCGTCGTTGAAATAAAGTAGCATAGTTTTAGGAGTAGTAAAAAATATGATTTTTGTGCTTAGTGGAAAGGAACAAGCACAGTTTTATGAGCGTAATATGTAAAAACATAGTTCGTTATTGAAAAAAGTAGCACAGTTTTAGGAGCCCAGCTTTTTTACTAATAAACCAAATATATTTCCAGCACCGAAACTATAATATCCTTCACAAATAATGAAGTTTCCATCGAAAACACTTGATTTTCATCATTTAATTCTTATGGCAACTATATGATATAGCGATCCGATTTTAATAAATTTAACAAAAATTATAAAGACGCCTATGACAATAATCCATGCCAAATTTCGTGAAGATACCTTGTCAAATGAAAAAGTTTTCCATACAAGGATTTGAGTTTGCTCGGTCAGCTTGTATGGAAGCCATATGCTATAGTTGTCCGATTTAGACAACTTCTTCACATATTATAGCCACAAATTAGGAAATAATCTGTGCCAAATTTCATGTAGATATCTATTCAAATAAAATATGTTTCCATATAAGAACTTCATTTTGATCGCTCAGTTTGTATGGCAGCTATATGCTATAGTGATCCAACACCACCGGTTCTGACAAATAAGCAGCTGTCTTGAAGAAAAAATCACATGTGCAAAATATCATATCCATATCTCATATACCTGGATATCACATATATATTTCAGAGCTTCTGTGACATCTCCTTCTAGGATCTCAGACGACAACTTTGAGCTGCCTGAATACAGCAATATCTTCCAGGCAGTAACCTTTACTGTCAAGAAAGCGTCAATAACTAAGCCACTATTAAAGCAATAATCTCACATCGCATTGGATCATGGAATTTTCTTAGAAGTAGAAAGGTATTAGATGTAGCGACTGCCGGAAACCGACTACATATATACTGGGTTCCAAACCACATAGAAACTCCGGGAAATAAGTAGCTGATGAGATTACCAAAAGTGCCATATACTTGACTACCGAACCCTACATGAAATACGCAATGCATCTTAAAACGGCATAGACATTGAAATTTTAGAAAAGGCCGACAGTTGGATCAAGCTGAGACGGAATGTCTCAAGAGCTTGCAGGATCAGCAAGATTATTGCACGACACCGAAAGGAAAACACGTCAAGCTATTCTACTCACACAGTCACGAAAAGACAGCAGGACGGTTGTTGGCCTACAACTGACAACTTATTGGTATCATATCTGAGGCATATGAATATTATTTACGAAAACACATTTAAAAACAGCAGGGAAGTATGCATGCGAGAAACGCTGGAACACCGCCCTTGTTTATTTCCGTTTTGTTAGAACTCGAGTTAATTATGTAGAAGCTTCGAAAGATACTGGATGAAGTATCACAATTAGATATCAATTCTCTGTTAAATTTCGCAAAAAATTACGTGAACTAAAGATCGAATTAAAGTTAATCACCATCAGGAATTTGGTCCCTAATATTGCCGTCTCTTCGAGAGAAGAGTGAGAAAGCGGCGAAGTGGCCAAGAGCGCAGGGATAAGCATCTACTTGTATACTGAGGGCTCCAAGCCAGATAACTGATTGGGAAGCGTTCTGTGCAAAGCTAGATACCAAAATCACCGTTCGTCTAACAAACCACGGCAATGTCTTCCAGGCTGGGTGCTCACAAGAAGGAATATACTTATACAATATATAGTATACAGGAACAAGAAATATATTTACAATATATTCAGATAGCCAGGCGGCTTTGAGATCACTAAATTCTCTTAGGGTTTCGTGAAAGTTAGTGAAGGAATGCCTTGATCTTGTAGTGGATTTAACATCCTTTTTCACGATAAAATACAATGAATTTCAGGGCAAGGTAGACATCACTGAGAACTGTGAAGCAGTTGTATTAGCTATGACAGGCTCTACCCTACAATTAGACCCCAGAAAAGAGGGTATTTTATGCCCTGGCTACTTGTAGTTATTTATCGACAAACATATTATAAACATAGCCGAGTCGATGGCATCAATCCCTGACTTGCTAACAAGCAATCAAACGTGGCATGAATGGAATATGGCCCGCACATGCCGACTATTAAAATTTGAAAGAAATGACATAAGAACTCTGGTAGGAATACTGACAGGTCGTTCTCTAATAATCAAACCTGCCAACAGACTGTGAACGCCTTATAACGACTATAGTAGAAGTTGTCAGGCGGTAGAAGAGGAGGATACAATATAAACATCGATTGATCGTTTATTGACGACCTCACGGAAGTTGCGCAGATAAAACTTTTCTTACTGATGAATTTTATCAGAAGTACGGGGTGGTTCAGTGTGTAGAAAATAGAGTGAAGAGACTTTAGTCCCAGCGGTATCACAGTGAGATTCTTAAAGGCCTAGGGTCATCGTTAGACAGCCACTTTACCCACATATTTACCTACCATCTGGCATTACAATGGCCCAGTAGATCTATATGTATATGGCATGACAGACGACCAGTGTAACCTGACCCAACCTAACAAAGGGTATAAAAAAGGCGATGTGGCAACTCGTATAGAAACTGAAGTTTTTATGACGTATAACTGAAATTCGATGCAGTTATTGGAAAAGTGTTGCTGGCTTTAACCAATATATGTATGTATATTAGACTATTATGCTCTCGCACGCATAGCAAAAACAATGTTAAGCCATAATCTATAACAATTTTTAGCGCTTCAATGTTATTTTACTCTTTTATTCACTTTTTGAGCTCAACGTGAAAATTAAATTTGTTCGCCTTAAGGGCTTCTGAAAGTTTGGCATAGAGTTTATTTGGAAATTACTAATTAATTGGGTATTATTAAACTATGTTGCGCAATAATAAGCATAATAAATAGGGAAACCATGGAAATTAAATTCACAATTAATTAAAATTATATTACATGCACATGAATTGTCGCGCCTGCCGCAGCTTACAGTATTTAAAACTCCATGCGCACATATTTATTTGTAATTTAAAACTGCCATGGCCTGGAGGAAATGATGCTGTTTTGACAGGAGTTTAGTTCTATGCACATTTTGGAGTAGTTGTGGTTAGTTTTTATATGAACTGACTTGAGCGACTTGGAGGATGGAGTCATGTGTAGAAGTTCACGCAAGTGAGGAAAGTTCTCTGATTGCCATTCACTTGAGAGTCGCTAGAAACGATTATTTTACATATGGTTCAAGCAGCTCACGACATCCGGTCCTTAGACTGAAGTATGCTCTGGGTAGACAAAAAACATCCGTTTGAAGGCGAGCTAAAGTAAGAAGGCGAAACATCCCCTCCATAGGATTGTGCGGTGGGTTTGGGACTCGTCGTGGAAAAACATCTCCGATGAACAACAGCCTCGGAAGAGAGACACCCCTTTTGATGAAGACCATAGCAAACGTAATAAGGTCTATGATTTAAGAGCATTCACCTGAAATGTCCGGTCCCTTAATTGGAAAGGTGTCGCTGCCTAACTGATTGATGTCCTCGTAAAAATAAAGGCTAACATCACCGCCGTCTAAGAAGTGCGATGGACGGGACAAGGACTGAGACAAATAGGTGCTTGTGGCTTTTACTACAGTGGTCATTTAAGGAGCGCAAATTCGGCGTGGGATTCGTAGTTGGAGAGGGACTCCGTCGTTGAGTAGTGGCATTCACCCCGGTGGATGAACATTTAGCCACAATCTGCGTCAAAGTATCGCTGATTTGCGCTCGCTCCGCGACGGAAGTGTGGGACGATGTGACCAAAAATGCCTTCTATGAGAGCTGCTGCAGCGACTTTAACGCCAGGGTGGGCAAGGAAGGTATCTTTGGCACAAAGGTCGGTAAATTCAGCCTCCATGAGGAAATATCTCCAAATGGTTGATTCAGATCGACTTCGTCGGGGCTCAAAATATGGTTATTTGTACCACTAGATTCCAGCATAGTAAAATTCATCAAGCTACCTGGCTGTCTCCGGTTCAAAAAGTCACCATATAAACTGACGTTGAGCAATACCAAAAGCTTCGTCAGGATCGGGAAGGACTTCTCCGAGCAATTCAATACCAAACCAGGGTTAAGACTCAACCAATAAGGCAAACTAGCGCTTTTGTAAAAATATTCATATTATTCGACCACTCATTTCATGTTAAGCCCACTTAAAGTCCATTCACAACTAGTTTGCTGTACGCGCTCACACCTGTTTTTGAGGTTATGTGCGTTTATGTAATGTGACGCTTTAAATATGCGCTTTAATTGGCGAACGCTAATTAATTTATGATTTGACGAAATTAATTTTGCAATTTGATACGCGGAAAAACGCTATTGTGCGCATAAATTCTAGTTGAAAGCTGTTAAAATAATTTCTTTGTTAGAAATGGCCGACGCATGTATTGGTTTTATCAATTTCCGTTGTGCAATTGTGTTGCCTACGCTGGATAATTATTTGAAATTACTCATATAACATTTGTAGGAAATTTTTTTAAAGCATTCAATACCGCTTTAATATTTTTTTCTGTTTTGCGTGGTGCTTTGATAATTTGCGAGTGGTTTAATATATCTGAAAGGGGATGATTTTTGCTATATACATGTATATGAGATAGGAAGTTATATGAATATATATATGTATACATAGATATGTAAGTACAAATATTTTTATACCCTGAGCAAGGTATTCTAAGTTTGCCACTGATGTTTGCAGCATATTTCTCTAAATGTCAGAGACCCTATAATATGTCCTGGCTGTATTTCAGTACGTGAACTAGTGCCTTAGTTTTAGAGATATTGATCTAGAAATTTTGTCGAAAGATCATTTTCTCACTAACAAGCTGCTTATTTGTAAGAACCATCGATATCTGATCACTATATGATATAGCTGCCATACAAACTGAACGACCAAAATCATGTCCTTATATGACAAACTTGTTTATATATCCAGATATCTTCACGAAATTTTGCACGAAATATTTTTTGAAATATTGCTATAATTTCCGAAGAAATTTTTCAGATCCGACTACTATAGCATATAGCTGCCCTACAAACTGACCGAAAAAAATCATGTCCTTGTACGGAAAACTTTTTTATTAGACAAGATATCTTCACGAAATTCGGCACGAAATGATATTGCTTAATCGAAATCATCGCTACATAATATCTCACTGATAGAAAATTGGTATTCAGAATCCGGACTACTTATAAGAATCAATGTATAGACTGCCCCTACAAACTGACCGAACAAAATCATGTTCTTGTGGGAAAAAAATTTATTCGACAAAGTTATCCTTTCGAAATTTGGCGTATATTATTATCAAAGATAACGGTACAATATCCGAATAAATTTTTCAAATCAGGCCATTATGTCATATGGCTGTCATACAAACTGAACTATCAAAATCAAGTACTTGTATGGAAGACTTTTTTATTTGTCAAAATATCTTCACGAAAATTAGTACCTGTTATTACCCAAAGCAACGCTATAACCTCTGAAGAAATTGTTCCGATCGGATCACTATAGCTTATAGCTGCCATACAAACTGACCGAACAAAATTATGTCCTTGTAAGGAAATATTCTTTATTTGACGTGCTATCTTCACCAAATTTGGCCTAGATTATTTGCCGAGATAACGGTATAAACTCCGCAGAAATTGTTCACTTCGGACCACTATATCATACAGCAGTCATACAAATTTTTCTTATTAATATTACAGGCGTCCAACTAATGTTCGATTGCGTTCGCTTTTAGCACTCCCTTACTGTTGTAATTTATAATTTTTAATCTAACCCCGAAATATAACGCAAACGCACACTCAGCTACCCCCTCAACGCGCGCTTTGACAGCTGTCACTTCATTTTAAAAATTTGCGGTTTGACAAGCGCAGCGCGACGCAACACAGATGTGCACATTTTCCAGCAAATAAATGCGTACAACACTTAAAATAAATTAATATTGAGCCTAAAAAAGCATTGAATTGTTAGACAATATATTGAAAAATTGTCGAGTTGAAAGTATTATAACAATAATAACGCAATTTAATATGTGCGCTGCCACACGCGCACGCATACGAGTGTGTGTGTATGCGTGTGGGTCTATTGAACGCTACGCGGTTGAATAAACCGCTATTGGAAAATAGAGCCAGTGAACTATGGTCATAATGATGCGCAAATATTGACGCATCAATGCACACAAAACACGCATATGTGTGTGAGATATAGAAACTAACTGAAATTTAAAAAATTTCCCTATGATTTGTATTTATTTATTAGGAAAAGGGGCGAAGGAAGAGGTATTACAAACGCATATGCGTGGAAGTTTTGGTTTTTCCGTTCGACTTATTGAGTTTGCGCGTTTCCTTAGCATTTTGTTGACGATATTGTTGTTGTTGTTGTTAGTTTTGTTGTTGTTGTTTTTTGCTTTTGCTTATTTTGTAATTTTCATTGTTTTTGTCTTTGTTGTTGTTGTTTTATTCTGGTTGTTTTTATTATTGTTGCTTTTATATTTGTTGTTTACTGTTATTTTTATTTAAGTTTTTTGTTGTTGTTGCTTTTACTTTTGTTATTGGGTTTGTTTTATTGTTGTTGTTGTTTTTAATTGTTATTGTTTTATTGTTGTTTTTTCTACTGTTGCTATTTTCGTTGTTGTTGTTTTATTCTGGTTGTTTTTATTATTATTGCTTTTATATTTGTTGTTTACTGTTATTTTTATTTTAGTTTTGTTGTTGTTTTAATTTTTGTTGTTATTTTTTGTTTATTTATTTTTGTTGCTTCTATTTTTATTTTTACCATGTATTGTTGCCATAGTATGATATTGTTGTTGCTATTGTTGTTACATATTGTAGTTGTTTTGTTAGTGTGTTTTTTATTGTTCTTGCCTTTATTTTTGCTGATATAATTTTTTTGTTGTTTTTACTGTCGTGTTTGTGGATTTGTTGTGTTTTTTCGATTGTTGTTATGTTATTGTTGTTGTTTTTATTATCTTTGTTTTAATTTTTGCAGTTGTTTTTTTTTGTTTTTATTATTGTTATTTTTTTATTTTTGTTGTTTCTATTGTTGTTGTTTTATGGCTGTTTTTTTATTGTAGTTGTTTTTGTAAGTGTTTTTGCTTTATTGTTTAGCTCCGATTGTTTTTGTCTTTTGTACTTTTTTGTTGTTGTTTTTGTTTCTTTTGCGTTGCATTTTTATCGTTGTTCTTATTGCTTTTATTGTTGTCGCCTTTATTTTTGTTGTTGTTTTTATTTTTGCAGTTGTTGTTGTTTTAATATTGTTTTGTTTTTACTGTTGTTGTTTTCGTTGCTGTTATTTGTGTTGTTGTTTTATTGTTTTTATTGTTGTTTGTTACAGTTATTGTTGTTTCTGCTGTTTTTGTTGTTGTTTTTATTTTCTGTTGTTGTTGTTGTTACAAGCACATGCTTTCATTTCCGTTTACTGTTTATTAAAAATGTAATTCTAACCCAATGACATGCCTCTACGCACAACAACAGCTGCTGAAAACAACAACAACAACACTTGTAACAACAACAAATAATTCTAATCACAGTAGTGCCACAGCTTCCCCTTTGGCCTTTTGCCACACACACAAAGCTGGCGCATCTCCTTTGCTTACCTTGCCGCCAGCGCTTGCCACCTCCTCTCCCCCTCCACCCCGCTGCCTAACGCAACTTCCTCTTTGCACATCCTGTGGTATTTTTCAATTTATTCGCTTCCTTTCCTGCATCCGTTTAGCCAACGTTTATTGTTGTTGTTGTTGTGTGTGTTTTTTGCAATCATATTTAGTATAGTTAGCTTTATGCCAAATTTTTATTATTCATTATTGATTCAGGCCAAAGTTTTCCCCCTAATTTTTCTATAGCTTCTAACGTTGTTGTTGTTGTTTTCATATTTGCACATTTTCATTGATTTGCCGTTGCTTGTGTGCACTCATATTATTGTTAGATTTGTTTTCTGTGCTTTTAGTTGTTGTTGTTGCCTTTGTGTTTTATTTCGCTCGTTTGCCGCTTATTGTTATGTCCACTCTGTTCATATTCGTTTCCTCATTCGTTTCCAGTTCATTGGACATTTTCGCTGTCATTTCATTTCATTTGATTTCATCCAATTTTATTCTTGTTGTTGTTCTAGCACATATTTTTACTTAAGTTTCGCATTTGATTTTCGTAATACTCGTACTTGTTTGTCGTTGTTTTGTTATTGTTGTCTACATTTTTTCCACGCATTATTTCCGCATGTTTATTGCTTTGCCATTTGTTTTGACATTTTCCACAGTGTGACATATTTTTCTGCGGTTTCGCTGTGCTTCCTTCCCCGCCATCATACTATTGCCAGTCAATCTAAGTTAGAGCGGGGCCTGACTCACTACCAATACAAGGACACACATTATCAACACAAAGCCACATACACAAATATATACTTACACATATTCAGTGGCAATCGGAAATTGAAAAAGTCTCAATATTTTGTTTTTGTAGTCCATTGTTTGCCTGTTTGCTTGCTTGTTCAGAGTTCATGTCACCACATTACAATCACATTTGGCCCTTTTATTTGTTTTTGTATACACTATCCATATCAATTTTCGCTGCTCATATCTCTTTAGCTCGCATCTTCTCGTATTTCCTTGATTTGCTCGTACAGCAGTTGGTTGGTTGGCGTCTAATCAAGCGTAAGTCTAGATTTTTTGAAGATAATAAGGGTTGCCGGGTCGCGGCGGGTCATGGGAAGATTGAGTTATATAAAAATTAATATTTGTTTATTCGATTTGATGAATATCCAATGGCATTGTCTATAAATAATTATTTGTGAGGTCTTGAGGAGGCTGGTTTACACTGGCTTTGTTGCCTTCAAAGTAATCAGATGTAACACTTAGGCCAACGATTTTTTCAGTCCTCGGAACACTTTTCATGAGTAATTTTTGGGAAAGCCTTCAGCTCTTTCAGCGAATTTTGTTTTATCTCTTCGATCGACTGAAAACCAGTTCCACGGAGCAGCAATTTCAGTTTGGGGAAGAAGAAAAATTCACACGGGAGCAAATCTGGTGAATACGGTGGTTGACCGATGGTGTTGTTCGAGCTTGCAAAGGTGTCTCAGTTAAATACAAACAGGTGGCCTCTAAACAGAAAACGACAGATTCGTCTTTTGTCGGATATTTTGCTTATGCTTACGGCTGGTTTTGTCGAAAATATATGGTTATTCATGTGAGGCTATTTTAGGAAGAATTACGGGGATGAAATCATATTCGATCTTGTTAAGGAACTCGGGCTAAACTGGCAAAGCGACAGAGAAAGGAGTTCCATGAGGAATCAACAAAACGTTTTCATTTCTCAATAGAAAATAATGGACCAATAGTTCTGTGAACGACTGTTTCAAAGACGATATTTGCATGTACACCAACTATCAAAGGATGAACAGAAGCAGGCTTCTTCTGTGGTAATCTCAAGGTATCCTCAAACAAAATTAATTACAATTAAGACTTCAGTCTAAAGCCCATGTTGCAAAAGGTGGAGGATTGGATGAGGCAAGGAACAGGAGCGGGCTTCTACTGTAGTAATCCACACGCCTAAGGTACCTTCAAACCAAATGACTAAAATTCTTGCTTTGAGGCTAGAATATTTGGCATAACAGAAGGTGCCTAGTGCGCTTGAACCTTCTAGTGACAACCAATCGGCCATTAAGACTATCCGTAGCGCCAATACAAAGTCTCATTGCGTTAGGTTATCCAAGTACTCAACCACTAGACTCTCAGTATGTAACACGTTTAATATAAGCTGGGTAGCCAGTCATATTGGAATAGATGAAAGCGAAAAGGCAAACGAGTTGGTTCGCTCGTCCATGCAAGTGATAATCCACCCACAACTGTGGCAGAGGTATGGATCCTGGAAAGAGTGAAATATTACGCCTTTTTCAAGGTATCGACTGAGCCGGACAGTAATGGACCATCAGTTTCAGGACGTCATTCGCGGAGGTGACCTGTCCCTTCAACTATGCCATAATGAACTCGAAGTTGTGGCAGGGGCACGGATTACGGAAAGAGTGAAAACACCTTTTTCAAGGTATCGGACTGAACAGGGACTTAGTAATGGAGCACATCAGTTTCAGGAGGCGACCTGTCTCTTCAACTATAACATAATAGACACTGGCAGACCCGGAGAGAGCATGTCGCAAAGCAACGGTGTTCAAAACTGACATGGATCGCTTCGAAAGGGAGTCTTTCGGTTCTCCATTAACTCAGTGGAAGATGTCGCATGGCAGATAGGCTACTGGAGTTATGCAATACCTCCAACCCACATATTCTTTGAAGTTGGTGTTGATGGTGAACAGGCCAAAAAGCTTCTACTTCTATCAAAACGGAACATGGTAAAATTGTAGGAGTCAACACAGGGCAACTAGCCTAAAAATCCCACCTTCAGAAAATCGAGATTCGGCGGCATGCAGAGCTTGCGCAGAAGATGACGGGACGCTCTAACTTTGAAGCCAGTTTTCAACCGGACGAGACGGGATTTATGCTACAGCGCTCAAAGCTCCAACTTGTGAGGCATTGAGGCAAATCCAATGAGTTGAATTGCTGGATAAGACTTAATTTGGATACCACTCGATAGCAAAATGGACCTAATGATGGCCTAATTGTGGTCGCCCGTGGTCTGGCGCTGCTGAGTTTCACTTTTGAACCAACTAACTTTCAGGTTTCAGGACGAACTTTCAGCTTTCGCAAGACTCTCTAAATTATCAAAATAGTAGCATATGTCAGTCGCTCTGAATTTCTAGTAGAAATGAGAGTAGTGGTTAGAGTGTAGAATTACTCTCATATATAACGCCAGTACAGTACTGTTTAATAAGCCGAAGACATTGCTTATAACTACGAACTTTGAACTTGAAAACACTTCAGTAAATTCTTAGAATCTTTATATTTTCGAGCGTGGAATTATAAGCGCCAATCAAGGTTTATTTTTAATGCATTGGATTCGCTGCATCTACATTTATAATCGCTTAAGCGCACGCTCTCCTGCACCAGCACTGTCATACTTTGCTTTTCCTGCCGTCAGCGCTCACTTCCTACTCCGTTATTTATATTAATATTCTTCAGCATTTTTTTTGGTATATTTTCTGCTGTCATTTCCCAGATTTCCCTACTGTGTCTTCCGCTCTCTCCCTCTCTTCGCTGTGCCCTCGACCTCTGTGCATGTCATTACAATGCAAGCGCTGCGAAATTATATGGATTTTCGCATTTCACTATAAATTTCATTTACCGCTCCGAAATGTACTTGTGTTCTTCTTGCTATGGCTCTGCTTTGAGTGGAGCAAGCGGCGCTGCCGAGTGGACATCGTGTACATGATACTTTGACATTTAAGTGCTCAAGGGTATTTTAAGATTTACATTTCGCCTTTGTTTCGTAAATTATGCCAAAAATATTCATTTCATGTTATTTGGTTTTTGAGCAACAGCAACAGCAACAACTACAACGACAGCAGCAATAATTCCTCAGTACATTAACTGACAGCAATATTAAGTTGCCTTTGCTCTCGTAGTCGCTTTGTGCGCCTTACTCTCGCATTTAATTCAACGAAAATGCAAATACAGGATTTGTCTGTGTGTGTGAGTGTCCTTTGCAAGTATTTAATAGTGCGCTTAAATTTATAAAATTTATTATTGCTTTCATGTTAAAGAACCGGCGCTTAAATTGCGCTCAAGGGCTTTCAAAGAAATATTACTAATTTAGAACGCTGCAAGCTGTTGTTGTAACTGTGCTTACACAATTATTTACATAAAAACGAAGGCATGAATTCAAGAGCATATAATTAAGGCACTTACTACTCATTATTTATGTAATAAAATATATGCTTTAGTAGAGGCTTAAATTTGCAAATATGACATTAAAGCAGAAATGTTACTAAACATTTGTAGAGAAGAAATAATAAATTAAAAATATAATAATTCTTAAACTTAGAAGTATCGATAGTGAGGTCGCAGAACTTATGGAAATTCGCTTTAAGCGCTGGCACCCTGAAGCAAGACTAATGAACTACTTACGTTACGGCACTGCTGGCATCGCTAAGGATTAAACTGGTCTGTGCGTGGTTCACGAGCCTGCCGGAATATCATTTCCTAACCTAAATTTAGAAGATGCTCTTTAAGAAGCTCGAAGTCTTTTTCAGGACAGTTTAAGTTAGGTTGGATGGTTCAGCCCTCAACATGACATGAAGAATTTCGGTAACGATGGATGATCCATTTCGAGGTTCCCTACTTTTTTTAAGAAAGAAACACAGAAACTTCAAATTCAGTAGAGAATGTTTATTATCATTCGAAAGAACCTTTTTTCAGCATTTATTTCTTGAAGATTATCTCTTTCAAATGTCGATAGCCGCGGCTACGTCTCAGATGGTCTATCCGTTGAGTCCAATTGTCGATTACTCATTCGAGGATTTCCACTGGTAACTGGCGAATGACATGCCATTGAGCCAGAAATGGGCCTCATCGCTGAACGAAATTTGGCTCGAAAACGTGTGATCTTCTTGGAACTTTTCAAGAACCCTAGAGCGAAGCGATATCGCCTCACGTCGAGCGGCTTCTTCTACGCTTTCAATTCAAGATCTCAGATTATTAAGACTGGGAGAATAAGACTTCATCACTCTCACTTATCAAAAACAATATTCTTCTATATCAAGAAATAGTATATTTCCCTCGATGAAAAGATCACGGTTTTATTGCAATCGCATTTTTGCCGAAACCGAATGAAATGAAACCGAAGACCGTGTATCACCAAAAGAAACATTCGCATCTTAGCCTGTCATTTTATTCAAGCGAAATTTGAGAACCTAAACTTTACACCGTCATTTTACGATTTAAAAGTCTCAGTTCAAGTAATTGCCAGAGCTTTAAGCCCACTTTCGATTATAAGAAGAGATAATAGTCGATGATGGCCTTTCCACCTCAACAAGAACGATCAAACTTGGCAAGGGTTTATTGAACTCGGCTGAATGTACAAATTTTTTGCAGACTTGGCAAAATGTAGAAACAGGTTGTTTACTTGGTTAAATGTAAACAAAGGTTGCTGACTTAGCTAAAGGTAAACAAGAAAATCATTGAGCTAAAATGGTTGTTGTCTTAGACAAATGTAAATATATGCTTTCGATCTGGCTGGGATGTTAAAAAGTATAGTCATGCTTATGACTTAGCAATCAGAGTCGTAAGACTATAACCAATTCCTCTTCTTGCGTTATTGTCACGCACCCTGGAAACATGAGTAACCCTTGCGTAGAAATGCGGTCGCCAACCCGTGTAGAACCTGGGGTCCCAGCTAAAAGAGAGAAAGCTTCAGCGAAGCCACTCCAACATATTCAGTTTAAGGGTTCGCTGAAGTCTAATTGCAGCGCTTGTTCACCAGAGTTGCGGCTGCGAGCGGGCCTCGGTCTTGAAACAAGCGGCTCGCTCATTGAAAAAAAGCAGCAGCCTCGGATGACAGACCCCACTTTTGATGAAGACCACAATAAACGTAGTAAGGACTATGATTTAAGGGCATGCACCTGGAATATTCCGTTCCCAAAATTGGGAAGGCGCCGATGGCCAGTTGGTTGATGTCTTTGTAAGGTAAAGGCTGACATCACCGCCGTCCAAGAAATGCGATGGACGGGAAAAGGACGAAGAGGGGTAGGTCCAGTGCAAAATTTTCCCTGGCAATTTTAATGACAGAGTGGGCAAAGAAGGCATATTCGGTACAACAGACGGAAATTTCAGCGTCCATGGCGAAATCTCTCGAATTGAGTTGAGGCTGATCGACTTTGCAGGAGCTCGAAATCGAGTTGTCTCATGGGATTAATGATCCTTTTGCTGTCATTTGTTGTATGTAAAGGGCCTTGAAACTTTCAAAAGCTCATCTCCTAAACTAGAGTGGAGAAAAAAGTAAATTATCGCCACTTTCATGCAAATATAACATTATTTCAGATAAATTGCGTACTTTGCATGCGACACAGCGGCACTTGCCGATGCATCAATTGTAAATTCACTGCATATTCTTTGCATATATATTTTGCCAATTGCAGCAACAAAGCACTTAAAGTAATTTAATAATATGGTTTTCGATTTGTTCTACCAGAAAATTGCTTGTGACCGCAGAGCCGACATGGGAAAGCAAGTTTTATTAGTTTGCTAGGACTAGAGATTTTATAGGCACACACTCACACATACATACATACACACATATGAATTGAGATTAAGACTTTTTGTGTGCAAGTAAGTGTGTGGGCATGTATTATTGGCGTAAGCAATGCGTTTTCTGCAGCATTTATGGCCATAAAGCAGCGCTCTCGCTCACGCAAACACACAATAATGCAACCAGAAGTTATAATACCCTACACAATTACATTTTTATGGCATTCAAGGGTATTTGAAGATCCTTTAACCTGATTTGGTTATGTCAGTTTATATGGCAGCTATATGCTATAGTTGTCCGATCTGGACAATTTCTTCGGAGTTTGTGTTGTTTCTTTGGATATTAATCTATGCCAAATTTCGTGCAGATAAGCTGTCAATTCAAAAAGTTTTCCATACAAGCACTTGAGTTTGTTCGGTCAGTTTGTATGGCAGCTATATGCTATAGTTGTCCGATCTGAAGACTTTCTTGGGATATTATAGAGTTCTATTGGATAATAATTTTCTCTAAGTTTCGGAAAGATAACTTGGCAATTAAAAAAGTTTTCCATACAAGGACTTCAGTTTGATCGGTCAGTTTGTATGGCAGCTATATGCTATAGTTGTCCGATCTGAAGAGTTTCTTAGGATATTATAGAGTTGCATTGGATAATAATCTTCTCAAAATTTCGGAAAGATAACTTGGCAATTAAAAAAGTTTTCCATACAAGGACTTCAGTTTGATCGGTCAGTTTGTATGGCAGCTATATGCTATAGTTGTTCAATCTGAAAAATTTCTTCGGAAATAGTAGCCTTGTATTGGATTAAAATTTGTGCAAAATTTCGTGAAGATCATTTGTCAAATTAAAAAGTTTTCCATACAAAGACTTGAGTTCGATCGATCAGTTTGTATGGCAGCTATATGCTATAGTGCGCGGATATCGGCGATTCTGACAAGTGAGCAGCCTCTTGGTGAGAAAGAAACGTATGCAAAATTTCAGGTCGATATCTCAAAAACTTAGGGTATATACAAATGGAAAGACAGAAGGACATGACTAAGTCGACTCAGCTCAATACGCTGTATCCTTTACTCTGTTCAGGGTATAATGAGCACTCATAATATGCTAAATTGTAGTTCTGAATGTAATGTGCATAAAAATAAATTACAAATGTACTCAAACGCAACGAGATGCTTTATCCTACTGGCTTATAAATATATAAATAAAATGACTGCTTTGCATGTGTGTGTACGGCATGTGAGTGTGTTGATAATCAAAGCTGCTGAAATTGTATTGTATGCCAACGCAGCCATTCTCGTTGCACAATACAAAAGCACATATTTCCACTTACATACACACACACACACACTCGTACACATACATAGCTGCGCATATGTAAATACACATGCAGTTTTTCATGTCTTCCAGTTGTTTTGTTGTCGACTTTACTTTTTGTGGTTTTTTGCCGTTACATTTGGCTGCATTGTTGCCAATGCATTTTGTAAAGCTTCAACAGCTTCCGTTTGCCAAAGTGTATTTAAATTTGAATAGCCCTGCGGCAGCAGCGCAGGAAAGAAAAAGCACGATGCTTTCAAATTACCTATCCTTCGGCCGCCGTTCAATGCATAACCACCCAATTTAGTCGCATCATTCTTGGCCGCTCCATGCCGCTCGCGCCGCTCTTCGCTCCGACGTTGTTCGCAAAAGCAATCAGCAGTATTCATGTTCAATGTCCATGCAAATTGTTGTTCATGGTTCACAGCGAATGCGAGAGGCCACTTATACAGGCTTTCGACATGCAGGAAATAAGCGCATGTATGCGTGTGCCCTGTAGGAGCGCCGAAGGTAATCTAAGAATACTGCTACGGCTCAAGAAGTTGAAGGAAAAATGTAGAGTAGTGCAAGCTGGTAACAGAGTATCCATTATTCAAGACTGAGAACCTCTATTTAAGTTCTACTAGAACATTAATCTATTAATTTAGGGTAGATGTCGCTCTTGAAGGTTTGATACAGACCCAGTAGATCGATAATTATATAGTTTTATACCCAGAACAGGCTAATTAAGTTAGGTTAGGTTAGTCTGGTTTTGGTCCTTTGCGATACCAGATGAAGTTCAGTTCCTAGGTCCATGAGAAAGTAGTCATCGTTTAGGAAGTCGGCGGTTGAATCAAATTTAAACAAACTCTGTGACCTCACTATCGATACCTCTTCCAGTGTATCATATCGTGAGGACCCCAGCTGCCCACAGCGTAGTCTCGCCAATGCAAAATCCGAAATGCAGGCAAAATTAAGACAATAGAAACTTGGGAAATAAAAAGTAGGAGTCCTTGATTACTAACTACCTGAATTCAATCAGAATCGGTTCAGACACACCACACCTTAAATGCAAACAAACGGGTTATGAGCCCCAAATGTAAAAAATGGTTGTTGTCTTGGTTAAATGTAAACATATGTTTTTGATCTGGCTAAAAGTAAGCAAAAGGGTCATCGACCCCATAAAATTAACAATAAAATTATAAACAAATTTTGCCGCAAATGTAAACAATGGTTGTTGTCATGACTAAATATAAGCAACGGTTTTTGACCTGGCTAAATGTAAACAAAAAGATCACCGACACCATAAAATATAAAAAAGGGATCACTAACCCCATTAAAAGTAAAAAAAAGAGTTTTTGACCCCGAATGTAAACAAAGGTTGTTGTCCTGACTAATTATAAACAAAGGTTTTTGACTTAGCCTAATGTAAACAAATAATTTTAACCTGGCTTAATATGAAAAAAGGGTCAACGACCGCAAAAAACGTAAACAAAGGGGTCACTGACAACATGAAATGTAAAATAAAGAGTCTTTGCTCGATATGTAAACAAAGGTTGTTATCTTGACTAAATGTGAACAAAGGTTTTTAAATTGGCTAAATGTAAACAAAAAAATAAGAGTCCTTAATTACTTACTAACTAATTTCTCTCTTAATTTGCTCAGAATCGATTCAGATTTCGGTGTTTTGTGTAGAGACATTAGAAGCTACTTGATTTATTTAGTATCTGGTAAAATAATGGTTTAAAAGACTTTTAAGCGACTTTTTAGTTTCTATTATTATTTTTTCAAGGCCCTAGGTCTCATCTACGTGGACAGAAATCACATCATCTCAGTCGCGCCCATCATGCTCCTGGAATTGTTCAGAATGCTAGAACTTTGTGACCATATGTGATATACGAGAGGGCACAATAGACCATAGCTCGCGTTTTAAAGCCTCAATTGTCTACCTGTCCATCTATCATTATCTTCAGGTGTACCTGGAGTTGATATGTGATTTGCCACTAGACACTCTTTTAAGTGAGTGAGCCAGATTTCGATGTTCCATTACGCTCTTTGATATGTCGTGGTTTTAACCTAACCGGGCCGCTCACATGTGTTGTAAGTTCAAATCTTGTGACGATCTGTGAGTTTCTAGTAAACAATATTTGAGGGCTTATAAGTAACTCAAAGGACAAATATTGGTCCAAATAAGTTCGGTCGATGAGTTGGCGACATGACTAAACCTAACCAAAAATTAACCTAAGACTAACCGAACAAAACTTAAGTTTATGTTTTAATGCAGTTAAGGAACTGGTAAGAGAGTGAATATTTATGCTCTATAAGCATTAGACGATAGCCTAACGCTATTAAGATAGCCAAGCCTTGTTATATGTGAGTCGAGCTTTGAAAAGATTGCCAAGCTTAAATGGATTTGAGAAGCAATCGTTCTATTGGAAGTTAGTCAAGCCTTATCGGTTTGATTAGAAAATCGTTCTTTGAAAAGATAGCTAAGCCTTAAATCGGATTTGAGTAAGTAATATGTCTTTAAAAAGGTCGCCAAGCTTTAATAGATTTGAGTAAAAAATTGGTCTTTGAAAAGGTAGCCATGTCTCTTCGGATTTGAGTAGGAAATCACTCTTTGAAAAGGTAGCCAAGCCTTAACGGATTTCAGTAAGAAATCGGTCTTTGAAAAGGTAGCCAAGCCTTATTGGATTTGAGTAAGAAATCGGTCTTTGAAAAGGCAATCGAGCTCTTTTCGGATTTGACAACAGTTTTCCAATGGGTCTCCAATCCACACTTAGACGTATTAATTTGCAAAATAGTGTTGCCAATGTATGCGTGCATGTTGCAGTGAATAACTGCATATTTATTTATTACAAGCAAATGTGCATGCGTTGATTTGAAATTTTGCTTTTGATTCGATTTCAACATAATATCCTGCATTTCCGATGGCCAGTAATGCGTTGCAGCAGCAGCAGCAGCATTACCAAGCGGCCAAGTACCAAATAGCAATAACCATTACTACTGCCAACTGCGACTGCACACAGACGCGTCGCTACACAATGCGTGCAAATACACGTCATTCAGATCATTCCGATTGTATTGAATGCATTGAAATCATGAATATAAGCTGCAGCATGACAGCTGAATAACTGGCCAGGCTAGGCTAGGCTGCCTGCCAGTAGTGGTCAGGCGGGCGGACAAGCGCGCGGTCGGCGGTAGGTTGTTGAACGCACAGACGTGCGCATTGTAGGGCGCTGGTCAGTTACTATAGATATGTATGTATGTGTGTGTGTGCTTGTGGAAAGTGCAGAAAATCAGAAATCAAACTCGAAATTACTTCCGTTCATTTAAATTTGAATTCAGCAATTATTTCCGGTCGCATGAATTCGTTATGAATTTTCCAATATGACTATCAATAAGCAAGCGGCATGCATGTATGCGTATAAGTGTGTGTGTGTGAGTGCGTCGGCCATTCAATGCAAGTTTTTATTGAATTTTCAAGCATTGTATTAACTAGCCACTGCATGTGTATGCGTGTGTGTGTGTGTGGTGTTACTGCTGTGCGCTTTAAGCTTTTTGCCACACTTCTATTTAATAAATTTTCTCTCTAAAAATTTGCATTTTCCGTTGCAAGCCTTTTGCTGCGCTGCCACTATTTGATTGCACTTGAATTAAATTTCTTTTATTTATTTATTTTTATTGTTAAATCGCAATTTTTTTGTTGCTGCATACGTAAATTGCTTGCGCTTTTGTACGCAAATAAAATAGTGCGAGTTAAATAAGCGCCAAATTGCGGAAGTGTTGTGAGTGGTGTGCATATATGCATTTACATATATATAAATACACATATACATAGAAACACATATATATATACAAATATATAAATATATATATAGCCATATGTATATATATCCCATTTTTTAATTCAATTCACATTGTTACCAAGCCAAATAAAAAGTTAATGAAAGTCATTTCCGCTTGATGGCTGATTTCAATTTGTGCTTCAAAATCAATTAAGCAAATTTTTTTTTCGAAAAATTTAAATAAAAACAAAAGGCTGGCGCGAATGTGAAACAAAAAAATATATTTTTTTAAGTAAACAAGCTTTACGGATTTCATGGTGATAAATTGTTCTAGAAGAGACTGAAAAACTATAACAAATCATTTAGTTATATTTGGTTAGTTTTAGGTCAGGTTTAGTCATGAGGTTATAACCAAAATCCATAGAAATCACTTGAACAGATATCTGTGCTTTGCCTTACCCATAAACTCTCAAAAATGGATGACTAGAAACTCATAGATCGTCACTAGATTTGAGCTTACAACAAAATCGAGCAACACAGGATAGAATAAAAACACGCAACTTCGAAGAGCGTACATTGAATATCGAAATCTTGATCAATCACTTGAAAAAATATCTAGTCATATACAAATCATATACAATTTCCTCCAGGTACACTTCAAGATAATGATAGTTGGATAGATAAAAAATTGAGGCTTTCCACTGCGAGCTATGGTCTATTGCGCCCTCTCCTATATCACATATAGTCTACAAAGGTCCAGCATTCTGAACAATTTCTGGGAGCCTGTTCGGAGCGACTGAGTTGATAGTGATCCCTGTTCACATAGATGGAACCTAGGGCCTTGAGACGATATTGATAGAAACCAAGAAGTCACCAGAAACTCTTTTAAACCGTTATTTTTTCATTTACTAAATAAATCAAGTAGCTTCTAATGCCTCTACAATGAACATTGAAATCTTCGGAAATCAATTGAAAAAGTACAAAAAGTGCCGAATATACTTTTGAAAATAATTTTAGAAACTAAAGAAGTTTCAGCGAAGACAAAAAAATTAGAGGAAAGCAGTGATATAGTGATCAACGAGTATCAATGTCAAGGATGGAGATAAAAAAGTTTTATTACTGCCTCCCAAGTTGAAATTTCCAAACCGAAAACTTACGACTTTGGTTCACTAAGGCAGCTATGCGAGACCCAGACTTTTATATCATTAATATTAATAATTACTGAGGTGTATCTGAATCGATTCTGAGGGAATTAGCAGAGAAATTAGGTAGTTGGTGATCAAGGAACCTTTCTCCTTTATTTACATTTAACCAATTTAACAACCTTATTTTAAATTTAGTCATGACAACAACCTTTGTTCACATATGGAGGCAAAGACTCTTTATGTTGCATTTCTTGGGATCAGTGACCCCTTTGTTGACATTTTATGTGGTCGTTGACGCTTTTGTTTATATTTATCCAGATAAAAACATTTATTTAACTTTAGCTAAGTCAAAAACCTTTGTTTATACTTAGTCATGTCACCAACCTTGTGTTTACATTTGGAGTCAAAGATTATTATTTTTTTTTTTTTTTTGATAATTTTATGGAGTCGATGACCCTTTTGTGTACTTTTAGTCAGATCAAAACATTTATTATATTTAAATTTGGCCAAGACAACAACCATTTTTTACATTTGGAGCTTAATAACCCGTTTGTTTACATTTCAAGTCAATATGGTGTGCCCGAATCGATTGTGAGTTTAATTAATAAAGAAATAAGGCAGTTAGTGGTCAAGGACTCTTTGCTTTGATCTCCGAAGATTATAATCTCTTAGTCAGATAAAAGAAGAAAAGAAATTAATTTGGACCATACTAAAGCTACAATATCCTTTCCATAGCACGAAAGATATACTACAACATCATTATCTTAATTTTGATCGATCAGTTTGTATGACAGCTATATGCTATGCTAGCCCTATCTTAGCGACTTCTGCGCGTATTATACTCCTACTTTGGACAATAATCCATGCCAAATTTCGTGCAGATATCTTGACAAATAAAATAGTTTTCCTATAAGGACTTGAGTTCGATCAGCTGGTTTGTATGAAGGCTATATGCTATAATGATCCGTTGGAAACAATTTGCTCGGAGAGTACATCGTTGTTTTGGACCATCATCTGTTGCAAATTTCTTGAAGATATTTGGTCAAAGAAAAAAGTTTTCCATACATGAACTGAGCTTTGGTCCTTCAGTTTGTATGGACTTTTTGGGGAAACGCCATTTTGTCAAAAATAAAATGTTGACTAGTCGTTCGATCGATGCCTGCATTTATCTATAGTTATAATATAATAATATAGTATTCATAATTTTTTTACTTTTATAAAGTAAACATTTTTAAAACATTTAATTCGAAATTAATTATTAAAATGCTTTTGATTGCATGCCACTTGGCAATTATTTTACGGCAAACCATTATAGTATATATGTATGCAATTACTCTATGTATGTGTGAAAGCAATAAAAACACACATGCAATGCTGTCTAGGTGTTAGTTAAACACGTAAGCATATATATTGCATACATTTCGGCGCGTTTGAAGGACCCTTCAACTTGCTTGCCATTATGACAGCAATGATGAAACAATAATACACACACACCCATTATGCGCTGCAGCAATGATACTCGCACACATAATAACGGTATATAATGCATTACATTTGCACTTGAACAAATTTGTTTGCCATGTCGCAACACTTCGCTTAATGAAGCCACACACCCACTAGAGTGCAACCGGCAAGCAACAACCGGCAGTCGGTTGGATGAGTTGCCATGTGTGAGTAAATAAATATTGACAAAGGATGCAGCATGCACACACACACACATATACACAAATATTTAAATACATTTGTATGCGTTTTTGTGCTTGACTGCGCGTTGGTGTCGCCTCAGCTGACAGTATCGTTTGCACTTCGTTGCAACGGGCGCTTGTGTTGGTGCAAAGTGTGCAATTTCGGTTTTTTTTTTGCCCGAGACCATACTTAGCGGACTTGTGAAGTGTGAAAAAGTTGTTTGATTTCACTCATAGACGAATGATTTTGAATTGCATGCAGACTTGAATGCGAGCTGTCGCCAGCATTGCAAATGACAAAAACGCCTTTCGGAGGCAATGAGCTTGAAAGCACTGCATTTGTTTGCTTATTTGCGGAGCAGTGGAAATTAAAAGCTGCAAATATGCAAAGTTCTAAGAAGATTGTTGTAAAAATTACGCCTCAAATTGGAAATGAAATATTAAAAATGTTTAGAAATTGGAGAAAAGTGGGATTGCAGGACTTCCTCGCTTCTTCTCATAAACGCGAACAAACAGCACTGAATTCGTTGAGGGAATCGAACTGAAATTTTTCACAGTGCATTTTCTTACTAAGTAGTTGCTCATGTGTGGTAATTGTCGATATCGGTTCACTATAGCATAGAGCTGTCATACAAACTGAACGTTCAAAATCAAGTCCTTGTATGGAAAACTTTTTTATTTGTTCAGCTATCTTTACGAAATTTGGCATGGAACATTTCTTGAAGCAACGGTATAAGCTCCAAAGAAATTATTCAGATCGACACCACTATAGCATATAGCTGCCATACAAACTGAACGATCAAAAATATGTCTTTATATGACAAGCTTGTTTATTTGACGAGATATCTAAATGACATTTGGTACGGATTATTTTCTGAAGCAATGTTAAAATATCTGAAGAAATTGTTTTCATCGGATCACTATAGCATATAGCTGCCATACAAACTGAACGTTCAAAATCAAGTCCTTGTATGAAAAACTTTTTATAAGATGAGATATCTAAACGAAATTTGCACAGATTTTTCCAAACAAAGCTAAAATATCTGAAGAAACTGTCACACATCGGAGCATTATAGCATATAGCTGCCATACAAACTGAACGTTCAAAATAAAATCCTTGTATTAAAAACTTTTTTATTTGACGAAGTACTTTCACCAAATTTAGTATACAATATTGCTCGAGAACACTCTACAATATGTGTAGAAATTGTTCAGATCGGATCACTATAGCATATAGCTGCCATACAAACTGAACGTTTAAACTCAGGTCCTGTATGCAAAACTTTTATCTGACACGAATGTTAGCTAAAGCAATGTTTTTTTTTATTTCCAAAGAGTTTAGTACAAAATTTTATTTCCAAGGTGGAAAGCAACGGTATAAGTGCTGCTGTAAAATTATACAGGCATTAACTGCTACCTGATATTTTCAAATAATAACTTGCTAAGCACACATATTTTCACACACACATGTATACACACAAACACATATTATTTAGCACTTGGAAGCAACTCCAACGGTAAACTCTTATTAACATGAATATATGCGTCAGTACAGCCATATATTTATTTTTGCTCCTCTATTTGTTGGTGTGTGGGTGTATGTAGCCCAGCTCATGAATACATTTATATTTGCTGACTGTTGCCACAGCTGACAACGCTGACAACCGACAGCCTTTTCAATTGCAACACAGCACAAGTGAAACAGAAATTAAAAAGAAACTCCAAAAAAGACATTGCAAACGTCCAAAGTGTAGGAAAAATTAAAAGAAAGCAAAATCTAAAACATTCCCACTTGATGCATGCAAATCCGCTGCAAACAGCAGAGAAAAATAAAAAATACTAATATAAAATGAAAAACAACAACAGTGACAGCAAGTTAAAGCGTTGAAATGCAAACATGAAAAACACACACATGCATACAAACACGCACACACAAACAAACATACACAAAAACATTAAAAAAATCAAAAACAAAATTATTTGAAGACCCTGTGTGGGTTAGCGGCGCTGCGCTCCAGCTGCGCTTAGCTCTAACGGTGATGCATGCAAAATTATACACAACACACATGCAAGAAGCTCTAAACACCGTTATTTAGGTAAGTATGCACGGTTGGCGGTACGCAGCACAGCTGCAAAATAAGATACAACGCTAAGCTTGCAACTTTCCTCATATTTATTTTTATTTTTATTGTTTTTTGCTATCAGCATGGCGCTGTTGACTCGGCGTTGTGGGCGAATTTTAATGGCATACAGCAGTGTGTACTTAAGTTGTAAGCAACAGCGCTGTGTAACATGTGAGCGGTGGCAAGGACATTAATGCGCTGGCATACAAGCACACACACACGCAAGCAAAATATGAAGTTCCTTTGGTGGGTGGATGTGTTTGTGTGCATGTGTGTAGCTGCTTGTATGCGCAATAATGCAAAGCAAAGCAAAATCGAATGAAGAGCGCACATAATTCCGCTTAAGAAGTTTGTATTTCACTTACTTGCGAGAATTTTTCGTTTGCTATACTTAGAAAGTCAGCAACACAACCGCAGCTGGTACTTGAAGTTAAGCGTTAAGCTATAGAAAAATAAAACTTGCACATTAGATAAGCGGTAGATGTTAATACTTGTATAATTCAAGCGTAAATTTGCAAGAATTTGGACGTAGAAGGTAAGGAGAATGAAATTTCAAAGGGTACACCGTGGCGTATGAGTGATGTGGAATGCTAATAGTTGATAACGTCACCTAAAATGCAAAACAACGCAGCATCAGAAAATCGAAATTAAGTTTTTTTTATTGCTTAGGAAGTACTACATCATGTTGCACAAATATAACCAACATATAACAAGTATATAACCACTACATAACCAATATATCACCAATATACAACCACTTTAATAACCAAAACTCAAATTTTGGTTCAATAGGAGTAACCAATAAATAACCGATATATAACCACTTCATAACCAATACTCAAATTTTGTTTTTATTATATCATTTCTCCTTCGTCTATAAACTTATGAAAAGTGATGTTACGTAATTTTGCATTTTAGGTGATAATACTCGTATATAGGTCTTATTTGTTGTCAGGTTGGTTGAGATGAAACCCTAATACATATGAAAAATCGGCTTTATAAATATTATAGAAAATATTTTATATAAATTTGAACAATCCTGCTTAAGTCATTTATAAATAAACCTGTAATGAACACTGAGTCCGAGGACCAATTAAACTGCTTTGACTTACTACTAAACCCAATAAGTTTCAATTTTTATACAAAAAGGTAATGATAATAGGTCCAACTCACAATTGAAAGATTATGCTCCTTACATTCTTAATAAAACCAAGAAAAAATAAAAATAGAAAAAACACAAAAAAGAATACAGAAAAAAACAGAAAAATACTGAAAAACACCAAAAAAAAAAAAAAATTCAGAAAAAAGAGCAAAAAAAATGTCGAAAACAGACAAAAAAAAAATTAGTACAAAAAATCAATTGTTGCTCCAAGTAATTTCAACTAATACCTAAATATCGCTCTTAGAAAAGACATAGCTTCAGTTTGAACCCAAAAATTTAATATTAACAGCATGTAGTACTGTAACGTATAGATAAGTTACATATGTATGTCTACAGGCTAATTTAGTTACATATACAGTCTGATTAAGAAAATATTAACTTACCTTATCAATTCAAAACCAATAACTAACCACAAAAATAACCACTTCGCATTTTCTGAAATCAAAAAAAAAAAAAATTTTTTTAAATTAAAAATTAAATAAAAATATTATGAAAAAATAAAACCATAAAAAACATGTAATAATAGGTTTATAAAACAACAATAAAAGTTAGACTCGGTTTTAGTACTCCTCACAGGTACATTTACATTCGGCATAAAAATGTAGAAAAATCATAAACTTGTGTTTTATCTGTTAGTTTGTATGGCAGCTATATGCTATATTAGTTCGATCTGAACAATTTCTTTGGAAATTACAGAGTTTCATCGGTTAATAATCTATGCCGAATTTCTTGAAGATAACTCGTCAAACAAAAAAGTTGTCCATACAAACATATGAGTTTGATAGTTCAGTTTGTATGGCAGCTATATGCTATAATAATCCGATATCAAAAATTTCTTCGGAGATTGTAGCGTTGCCTTGGAAAATTGTCTGTACCAAATTCTGTGCAGATATCTCGTTCAATAGAAAAGTTATTCATACAAAGACTGGATTCGGATTGATCAGTTTATATGGCAGCTATACGCTATAGTAATCCGATAGCAACGTGTAGTAATCGTCTATCCGTTCAATAGAAAAGTTATTCATACAAAGACTGGATTCGGATTGATCAGTTTATATGGCAGCTATACGCTATAGTAATCCGATATCAAAAATTTTACCGCGTATTATAGCACTTCTTTAGGAAACAATTTATGCCAAATTTCGTGAATATATCTCTACAATTAAAAGATTTTTCTATACAAGGACTTGAGTTAGATAAGCTAGTTTGTATGGCAGCTATATGCTACAATACTTGGATCAGAACATAGTGTTCGAAGATTGTAGCGTTGCCTTGGAAAATAGTCTGTACCAAATTTCGTGCAGATATCACGTTCAATAGAAAAGTTATTCATACAAAGACTGGATTCGGATTGATCAGTTTATATGGCAGCTATATGCTATAATAATCCGATATCAAAAATTTCTTCGGAGATTGTACCGTTGCCTTGGAAAATAGTCTGTACCAAATTCTGTGCAGATATCACGTTCAATAGAAAAGTTATTCATACAAAGACTGGATTCGGTTTGATCAGTTTATATGGCAGCTATACGCTATAGTAATCTGATCTCAAACATTTCTTCGGAGATTGTAGCGTTGCCTTGGAAAATAGTCTGTACCAAATTCTGTGCAGATATCACGTTCAATAGAAAAGTTATTCATACAAAGACTGGATTTGGATTGATCAGTTCATACGGCAGCTTTACGCTATAGTAATCCGATCTCAAAAATTTTTACCGCGTATTATAGCATTTTTTTAGGAAACAGTTTATGCCAAATTTCGTGATTATACCTTCACAAATAAAAGACGTTTCTATACATGGACTTGAATTTGAACGGTTAGTTTGTATGACAGCTATATGCTATACTGATCCGATCTCAACATAATAATCGGAGATTATAGCTCTGCTTTGAAAAATAGTTTCTACTAGATTTCATGCAGATATCTCTTCAAATAAAAAAGTTTCCCATACAATGATTGCATTTTGATCGATCAGTTTGTATGGCAACTATATGCTAAGCAGTACGATCTGATCAATACTATATGTTCACAGATTGTATCATTGACTTGTGCAATATTTCGTGAATATATCTTATCCAATGAAAAAGTTATGCAACACTTTCATTAACCCAAAAAATCACCAACCGAAATCAGACCCAGTAGAAACCCGAAACAACGCCAGTAAAAATTCAATATAACAAGTGAACACATAGTACTATGTTCTACAACGACAAATCAATAGCAACAACAATAACAAATGCAGACAACAACAAGCATATTTGAGCACAGCATCTGAACAGAAACACGGAAATGTTGCCTTCAATCGCGCATCTCCGCTTTACAGATCGCCCTTGCGACCCACACGCAGCGCGGCGCAACAGCGGATTGTAAAGGTAACACCGCTTTCCGTATAGACAATAAAAATGAGATATGAATGTGCGCAAGCAATGGCATGCAAACAAACAGCAGAAGCATGATAATGAAGCAAGAAAAAATCAGAAACGCGACTGAATGCAGCGCAGCTCAGCACTAACGCAGGACCCCATATTGTGTGTGGATTTCTAAATATAGCCGAGCACTGGCAGGTTGAATTTTAATTTTTTTTTTTGTGTTTTTGCTTGCTTTATTTTATTTATGCTTTGTTACTGCGTGGAGAAGTGCTCCCTCAAGGGTAGCCGAGAAAAGAATGCGAGTGATGACATGTTGTTAAGTCTCCAGCGCTGGCTTCAGAAGCGCTATCTTTCAGGTCACCCACACAAGCGCTTATTTACGGCTGCGCTGCCATTTCAAAGCGGGCTTTCCTGCTGCGCACGGTAATTTCATACATTTTTTAAAACATGGAAATAATTTACAACAACAACAACCATACAAAAAACAACAAAAAACATATGTATTCTCATTTCCAATTTTTTGTCATTTCATTTGTGTGCCGTTATGTCGCAACATTGCGCAATTCAATGAGAACGCGCTTTTCCGTCCAACACAAACAACAATCCTTCCTACGCCGACTGCACGCATTTATATGCCGCAATCATACAGTTGGCAGGATATACGATTGTTTTCTATACGGCATACGGATTTGTTTACGGATTTCTGTTTGCGGCAATTATTTCTGGGAATTTCTCTTGGCGCTGCGCCGCTAAAACACACCGTGATTGCATTGTTGTTTGTGTTGCCGTTATACAATACCACTTTTGCATATTTGCAGACGTGTGTGTGTGTGCGTGTGTGCCTTTCCCGTTGATTTGTTTACCTTGCCGTGCGCATAGCATATGCATTTCCCCAAAGATACCGCATACGGGGTCCTCGCGTTGACTTGCCCCATTATGGGACATTAAAATAAATGCGTGTGTTGTGCAAATTTCCATTGTGTACCTTTGTGGCACACAACCATCCACAACATGTAGATGCACAGTTATTATTTTACCTTTTCTGCTATCTAATATTCCCCCATGACGACTATTTGCTTTGTGCGTTGAAATTTTCCATAGAAATGATGCCAAAGAACTCATGATTATTAATATTACAGCTATGTACATGTGTGTATGTGTTGGTGTGGTGTTCGCTTCTGGGAAACATTTGTGTTGTGGCATCGATTTTTTAAGTAAATATCGCTTTGTAATTTTTCAATAATTAATGAGTTTTTCAAATGTACCAACGGCAGAGCTCGTTTGAGGTATTATTTGTAATTGCTGGCGTTATTATGAGAAGCCATAACTTCCTAAGGACAGCTGAACTCTTTGTGACTTGTGTGATGAATTTTTAATCGCTGATACTCGCCAATACTTTTTAACATATTTGGAAAGATTTATGCAGACTACTTCCTTTCAGTCTCCACTTATAAGTTTTGCTTCAATAAAATCCAATTTCTAAAGTTTGCAGAACGACTTGCTATAAGTCAAAGTCTTTCAAATTCCCACTGATTACTTAAATTCAGATTTGAAAATATGTTTGTAGTGGCCGCTATTTCTGGTAAGCTTCGTTTAGTTGCTGCCTCTTTAACAGGAAAGGATTTAAAAGCACTCCGGAAGGTGGCGTCCTTTCCCCATTGTTTTGGATCTAATAGTAAAAGACATTTTAAATGAACTTGTGGAACGAGACTGCCAGCTAAGCCACAATCCTAAATTTTCCATATCATTTTTGCAGTACTATTTGTCCTTTTCTTCAAAATATCTCGGAGTTTCGGGGATCACTTCATCATTCGACCAAAAATTTCTTCCCAGCGAGCATTGTTTTGAGACATGAGAACAGGAAATAGTCGCTGGGTGCCAGATCTGGAGAATACGCTGGACGCGGTAGCAATTCTACACCCAATTAGTGAATGTTTACCAACGTTTTCATAGACTTGTGACACGGTGCATTGTCTTGGTGAAGCAGCTCTTTTCTTAACTTCAAATGCGAACGTTTTTCAGCGACTTCGTTCTTCATATGGTCCAATTACGCTATGTAATAGTCGCTGTTGATGGAGTTTAATTTTTTAAGGTAGTCAATAAAAATTAGTACATGCGTATGCCATCTTTGGAGCAGTTTCATCGTGTGCAGTTCATTTGGAGGACTATCAACTTGACTTCGGAGTGCAATGGTGGAGCCACAATACATCCATTGTTACGAGATGTACGGGTTAGAACACTTAAATATTTCCATACACTGCTCTGAGTCATCAACTCGTCGTTTTGTTTTTTTTGGTCTAGAGTGGGCTCTTGTGGCATCCACTTTGTCCTGAACTTTCTCATACCCAAAGATTCGTGAATGATATGATGTACACGTTCAGCTGATATCTTTAGGTTGTCTTATACCTTTTACAATTTCAACTTCCAATACCTCACGCAACCTACTGCTTCTTCCTGACGTAGCATTTTCTTTATAGTATGAAGACCCACCGTGATGAAGGGTTCATATCCTATCATGTTTGGATTCTACGGAGCGGGCGAACTCATCAGCTAGTTCATTCCCGGTTGTACCTTTGTGACCGGGCACACAGATGAGATGCACTTGGTTACGTTCTTTTAGACTATTCAGCCTTTATCTACACTGCTGCATCAGTAGCGATTTGATCCCTTAGGCAGAGATTGCTCTAAGTGCCGCTTGATTGTCGCTAAGGATGGCTGTACGTTCGTTTCCAAAGTCGCGTTGTAAGTTCTTTTCTACGCACCGTTTTATGACAGGACTTCTGACTGAAAAAAGTTCGGAAAACTGCCCATAGGTATGGAGAGTTTGGTACGTGATTGAGCGACTCCTGCACTAATTCTCTCTGACGTTTTCGAGCCGTCGGTGTATCATTTGATTGTACTATCCCTAAGCTGTGGCTAAGCTGTAGCTCTAGAGTGTAATCATGTCATTCAGCCTTACCGCTAAGGGTTACCTTGAACGTCTTTGTGAAGTTTACCCTTTTGGTAATGAAGCTCTTGAGAGAAGAGTCAATGTTTTTACAACACTTAATTCCTTCATCCGTTGGGATTAGATTACCTTACCTCTGCCACATCCTTCTGCTGTCATTAGGAGTAGTGTGTGTTTGGCTACCTGACCGACTACTAGGTGAAGTGGTGCGATCTCCAGATATGACATCAAGTTCTTCCGTCGGACATATGCGCATGGCACCCGACATGCAGATGCATACAAGTCGTTGCAGCTTCTACGTTGCTTTTGAAGTACAAGTTACCGGCCCATACGTGACTATCGGACGAAGGTTCAAGGGCTTGCAGCCCCAGGATTTACTAGTCGCTTTCCCCGTGGTCAGATCAGGGTGAGATCAAAATATTTAACCTTGTTAGACATATAGCAAGGTATGCCCTCAAGGGTTAAGTTCCTGATACCGAGCAAGGATCTACGTCTCGTAAACGGAACGATGGTCCTCATCAGCAACCGAAGTCGTTGGGAAAGAGAGAGGCAGTGTGCTTTTTCACGGACGGCTCGAAGCTAAGAAGAAGAATAAGATAGCTCTTTTGTAGAGAGCTCTCTATAAACTCCAGTTTCAGGCTACCAAACCTTTGTTGCGTCTCTCAAGCCTAGGTGGCTGACATCAAGGCTCCGACGTGCAATCTCCTCCAAGGAGCTCTATATTCACTCCGAAAGCCAAGTGGTTATATTGGCTTTGAGCTGCGTTCAATCTCGCCGCAATTGTAGGTGTTCTGACTGGACATTGTCCAAAAGTTTCGCACGTGGCACGGCTAAATATTTTTTGGACACGGCTTAATAGTTTGTTGTGTTTGTGGAAAGCTTAAAAGACTTTATCATTCTATGAAGATGAAGTTTAGGAGAAACACAAAGGGCGAATATCTTTCGAAGTGTTACCAATGTGTTAGATCAACCGTGCGACCATATCTAAACTAATCTAACCCGACAACTAATTAAAGATTTTTTCCACCCTTCATTCAAGCCCTGTACCAACAGATGACAAAAAATCAGAAGGAATTCATGAGTAGCTGAGCAACAGTCTCAACTCAGATTTTTTTAAATTTTATACTACGTAGGCTTCATCCCATGAAAATAGACAATGCCTGCGTACACAAATGCACCCCTGCGCCTCATTGCGACGGCTGAAAAGTTGAAGGTCGCGCATTATTTAGCACAGCCAGCAGCCAAAGACAGCTCATAAATTCAAAAGCACGCACACAGCAACACGTACGCATGTGTGTGTGCAGTGCCACTTAGCAGTCGAAGGTGTCAGAGTACAATTGTTGTTTACGCCCTAAGTGGCTATGCGCCTTGAAGCAGGCAATACCTTTTACTGCTGGCTAATAATTCGCTGTCTCGATGATTCAACGCGCGGTTTGCGTGGCAAAAAACATGCGACGCTACACAAAACAGACATGAAGCTTAGGCAGCGATAAAAATTAAAATTACGCCAGCTAATCTCAAACGAAGGCTGAGGAAACTTGAAATTCTGCACGCTACACGGCAAACAAGGAGAAGACTGAATTATTAAATTTTGAACGAAAGATAAATCAGTATAAAGCGGAGGGAAAAGGCGCAAAGCGTGCGTTGATTGCCGAGCAGACACAAATATTTTTTGGCGCTTTGGCTGCAGTGACATAATTACAATTGTCATTGCTGCGCTGCCGGAGAGTGGAGGGCGCAGCGCCGAAGTGGCGACAGCTGTGTACCCGGAAACCTGTGCTGCACGCAGGCGAATGGGCAAATGAGTTAGTGGCTCAGCGCGGCTAACTGCGGTACTTCGCTGTTGTTTTCTTCCTTTCGCTGAGCGTAGAAGACCAAAGTGAATTAGCTGTCGGCAGCTGAGTCGTTTTAACGTCGCGTAACGCTGCTGACACCTGTCTTAATTTCGAAATAACTCAAATAATTCGCAGCGATAGCAACCAAATTATGCTGAAATGGAATTGTATGCAATCACATTTATTTGATTAAATTTATCGCGAGAATGGTTTAAGTGGCATTGAAGTAGCGAAGAGACCAAATAGACGTTTGCTTTCATATTGGATTTTTTTTAATGGAAACGCACACCAAATTAAGAGGAAAATTCATTTTCGCAACGAGCTCAGGCCAACTGATGCGCAGTTTACCTGTGTAAGTAGCTTGAAATCCTATTTTAACGGGTGCCTTTTGAACGCGTACTAAAATCAGCAATAGTCGGGATTAAAGTTAGAGTTGAACCTCAATTTCTTTTAGGTGAGATTAATCTGGTAGGCCAATTAGCCACGTATAGACCAGCTTGGTCCTTTGTGATACAAACTGGAGTTTAATTGCTAGGTCCAAGAGGAGTAGTCATCGTTTAGAATGCCTGCGCTTGACGCGAATTTTAACAGACTCTGCAGCCTCACTATCGATATCTCCTCCAGTGTATCATACTGTAGGGAACCAGCTGCTTACAGCTTACAGTTTCTCTTACAGTCTTGCACGAGCCAGAAAATGCAAGGGAACCCATGAAATAGAACACAAAATATTTTGAGTTTTGCACCGCGACCTAAGATGTATCGCTTTCGCAAACCAAAGAGTGCTGGTCCCATTGGAACTCACACGGTGAGGCAAAAAATTTTAGAGAACGCAACTTTTCGGAGTTGAAATGAGAAGGATGAGATGGAGATATCTACACACTTTCTCTTCCATTGTCCAACTTTAGCCAGTCTAAAGTTATGGCATCTCGGTTACCATACTTTCTTCCAACCTCGTCGAATTGATATTATCGGCCTCAATTTGTGGGTCGTTTTGACGATATGCGACGATCTTTTTGATCCATACCTCGGAATTCTGGGCATCACAACGGACAAACGTCTCTAGCAATCCAATAATTGTTCGATTTGGTTGACGCATCACGCACTACGTCCCATGTTCGTTCAACATAATCGCCTTTCAGACTCGGAAATTCGAGCCACTATGGAAATATGAAAGATTTCTCATCTTAAGAGGCGCCGTAAACTACATACCGAAGTAGACATTGCTGCTGTAGAGTATCAAAGAAGCCCTGAGATGAGTCCAACCGTCATTGCATGCACAATTGCAGCTACGCCGATCCATTTTATGGAAGATTTAGCGGTAAATTTGTTTAAGCAAAGACGCTCCAACCAAAAGTGGATGGAATCTACAAGCCGTCATCGAGACGCCGTTACGCCCAGTTAACAGACCTTGACCGGATAAAAAGTCTGGGTCCGTTCCGGTTACGTAGACCCGACCGTCGTAGGAACGGATCACTTTTTGGTGCACGCTAGAGGGCAGAGGAAATCATGGAGCCAATAAAGCTGGTCTTAATGTTACAGTCAGGAAAGGAACGCTATAGAACCATGATAAATGGCTTTTTCGTGCTTGAATCGGAGGACGTGGAAGTCGGCGACCCTTGATTCCAAATAAAACGTCGGTATATGTCGTAGAACCAACGAAACAATCAATTTATTGCACGAAAGGTCTGGTGAGACTGTGTGATTACATATCATTTCTGGCTCTTTTTTGGGTTATGTGAAATCGCTTGTCTACACAGATAACTCCGAGACGATTGAGGCCTTGGAAATGAATATACGGCGCGTTATTGCTAACATACGGCGCCGAGAAGTAGTTGAGAATTGAGCCTCTGGGTATCAGCTTCGGCGGTCACTTCTTAAAATGTAATGGAAAAATTCTAATCTTTGTAATAAAACTAAATTTTGGCCATTACATACAATTATAATTTTAGTCTTCTTAAAACACAAGTCTGAGAAGACACCCTTATCGTATTTGTTCTAGTTATACCTGGTACTTATTCTAGGAGCCAGAAGGAGGATTGCTTATAAAAGGCAACATCTCAATTAAAATATTTTCCAAACTTTCCTCTACCATGAACCCAAGTAATATCAAACCCAACCCTACCCAACCAACAATGACTCTTCCAGGAAACACCGAATGAAATCAAAAAATTTGCATCTACTTATTTATATTTATTTCAGAAACCGAAGGAAATCAAAGTTCATCAAACAAGCAAAGGTCGACGACCTTCATTGCCGGTTAAACGAATGCTATGTCTGAAACAGATTCGTTGCAAAGAACTTCCAGCAACTCATTACCTCATGAAACCGAAATTTTTACACAAATCACTCCCACACACACACAAACACCACCAACCCTCGCCAACCCCTTAGCATAGCAACACAGCACGATGCTTAGAAATCGATTTCGGCTAACGGGTTATAGGTGAAACTCATTCATTTGCCAAAGCGAAGTTGAAAATAAAGAGAAATCATTTAGCCGCGCTCAATAAATGTGCAACACATGTGTTTGCCTGTGTGTGTGTTTGTGAAAGTAAATGAGCCAAAGGTGAAAAAAGCGGTAAAATGGCGAAAACAAATTGAATTCCGAGTGTCTCAACGTAGAAGACAGGCTACAGCGCTAAACAAAAGTTCAGACGAATGAGCTGCAGGTGGTGATGGAGGTAAAGGAGGCGAAGGAGCTGAAGGAGGCGCACAAAACGTCCGCTTTTTTGTTCCGTCCGACGCGAGTTGGCGCTGAATTCGAAAATCAACTTCAACATCAACTCAATCGAACTAAATTGCGGTAAAACGTTTCAATGGCACTAAATATACGTGAGTTGAATGGTGCGTCGAGCGCAAGCGGGGCACGTGCAGCGAGCGGCGTACAACATTGATTTTTGATTACGTTTGCGGAAAATCGGAAAATGTTAACAAAATTGTTTAGGTGCCCAAATTGAGTGAGCCACATCAAGCAATGGCATGATGAATGAATGAATGAATGGCTCCACGAATGGATGATGGGGAAGGTGGTTGAAAGGGTAGCTGACTGGCTGGATGGCCGCCCGAATGAATGGTTAAATGACAGAACGACTAAGCGAGCTGCAAGTGATGTGCACGAACACAGGTGAATTGCTAATGAAGGCGCAGTTGTTGGCAAAAGGCGCACAAATGGTGGCATAAAGCAGAAGAAGTTGTTGAGGTGAGGAGAAATGCCAAAAAAATTACACAAAGTGCTGTGAATGAAAGCAAAAAAGTTTGGTGAAAAGTTTCACTAAAATAAAGGAGTTTGATCAGTTGAAGTTTGTTAGCGTGATTTGTGGTTTTATGGTGCAAATACTCTTAAATGAATGCCAAGGAATGGAGCTACCACATCACGGTCTTTTTCCGAAATTAAACGCCAATCTCTACACAACAGAGAGACAACAGAAAACCCGTCAAATAATTAGAGCTAGTTCTGAATAGAACGCTGGACAAACAAGGAATGCACCGCGTCCTTAGATCTATTCTGCCCTCAATAGGACGCCAGAAAGGAAGCAGAAAAGGCATTGATCACCCCATTCTGCAGTAGTAAGAACCATTGCCAAAAGGTAGGGATCTCTTACCAAAAGTTTTACTTTGGCTCTACGACTCCATAGTTAAGTTATGTGGTCTTTGGACCCTAGAAAAGAGTTCAAGGAAGCTCGAAAGCGCTAAGGTCCATTGAAAACCATGGCACTTCATTCAGTTCTGCAAATAGTGTCCATACATATCATCGGAAAATGTATGGCCGCAAGAGTTGCTATCCTCATAGAAGCTGGGTTCCTGAGTGAACACGTGTCTGGGAATTCGAAAAACCGCGTACGCTTTGACTTTATATCGGATCTTTTGGATCATGGAGTCTATAAACCAGACTCTGGCGGCCTTTCCTCTGTCCAGATACCTGTTTGTGCATTGTGGGTGGATAGAATATTTGACTCCGGAGGGGCAATGAGTTCTTAAAAGAAGATTGCATCACACATCTTCACCCAAGCTTTGTCTCCATCCGCAAAAGAGCTCACTGTACCTCTCTTCCAACGGCTTCTATCTATCTACAATATACAATGTTTACCAGGAAGTCTCTATCAACTTTGACTTCAGACTTCCTGACAACTACAGTGTTTTCAAGCCGAAATTGCTGCCATCAAGGTATCGGCAGATTTTCTATTCCGCAGTGCAGTTTCTTTAGAGAAGTAACGATTACATTATGATAGTAGCCTTGAGCTCACTAACCGTGCATTCAGCGCTGGTTAAGGCACCTAGTTAGCAGTGGCATCCAGTCATTTTGTTATAAGACTAGTGTGGGTTCCGGACCACAGCGATATCGCAGGTTACTGTAAAGCTGTTAAGATGGCAAGGAAAGGCATCAGTAGAATGGGAACGAGTCGGTACTTCACTTTCCTCTTGTGTTCTACTACCGGATAGCTGGACCTCGCGGGAGCTTGGCCGGCGTTGGGCTACCATCGTTTCAGTCGCCGTTGCAAGATGTCATTCGTTGGAGATTCAGTGAACTATTTTCTTTCAGTAAGGCTAGCGTCTCTATAGATGTAGTGGGTTGTCAATCTTAGCGGACCCAGCCGTAGAAGCTGAATAAAAGAAGACCACGTATCAATCACGTCCTTCTTGATTGTCCCACTCTCCTCTCGTGTTCTTCTACTAGATAGCTGGGATTCGCAGGACCTTAGCCCGTGCTGGGCTACCATCGATCTAGGCGCTGTCGCAAGATCCTCTTAGCCCACGATCGATCGTGGGAGATTTAGTGAACTCTTCGCCCTGAGTAAGGCTAGCCTCACCATAGATGTCATCTAGCGGTCCACTGCGCTATCGACGACCACTTTGTTAGCTTGAAGCTGTATGGAAGAAGACCACGTCTCAATTCCTTTTTGATTGTTCCGCGTTGTTTATCACTAGAGCCAGCTTCCAGGTCAACTGCGCTACTTATTTGAAGTTGAGTGCCGAAATTTCGCCAAATGGAGCTACGTGCGCTATTTAGAAAAGCCTGCTTAAAAGCAAAATAGTGCTTACTTGGCAAATATCGCAAGTGCCGAAAGTAGAATATCGATTTATTCAATAGGAGCCCATCAAATGCATCAGCAAACCTCTTAACTAAGTGATACTCAAACAGCAAGCTCGCATAAAAGGTGCGAAACGCCTCCAACTCGATTTGATGATTTACATTCACGTACACACACATGCACACAAACGAATACGCAGATTGAAGTGAAGCCGCTACTTAGCTAGGTTATACGCCTAAAAGCAGGCAACATAATTTGTAATATATACGCAGAACAGAAGATGGGAATAAATAAGCGCGCTCACATAGTATGTGAATGTGTATGTGACTATGTATGTGAGGAGTTTCAAGTATCATCAAGATTGAGGAATAATCGTAAGGTGAGGATTTGCGGAAATGCGCAATTTATAAGACAATGCTTGATGGCAGACTTCTTGGATTAGTGATTTACCTTGCAGCAGCTACGGAATTGTTTTCATTTCGACAGCTGCAAATGAACTTTTGATGTATAACGCGAAATCTCTTTTGATGAAGAACAACAAAAATGATAACGAAGTTCTGCTAGATACAAAATTGCGTTGTGAGAGTGGGGGTGGGCTCAAGACCGCATAAACACGGAATGGACATTGTCGGCAGCTGACAAATTGTCAAAGGCACTCACATTATTAACGCATATCTATAATATACAGAAACAGAAGCTGTATATGCAAGGCAATTGGTTGGAATGTTGCGGCAAGTGGACGCAAATGGCGATAAGTGGAGCCGGTGATAATGCCTGCTGGTATCTGGGCTCTTCAAACTTTGCCCAAAATAGTAAATACGAGTCCGTTGTGCCGATAATGAAGAAGCTGTTTGCTCACACTTAAGAGCCATGATTAAGTAAAACCGTTAAATGCGCCGTTATGTTTACCTGTGCGAAATCGGCATTTAAGGCGGTGAAAGCAAGTGTCGTAGGCGTTGTCGGAGAGCTTTGTTTAAACGCACAAAGTGCCAGTAGCAACTAATAGCAGCTTTTATTTATGTATGCAAGCTTCGAGCTGAGAGTGTACATAAACATATCTAGTACTTTATGGTCAAATAGAGCATGGAGTTGGTAATGACTTTGCAGCTAAGTAAAGGTGGATATTAATGATAGGCTTTTGCCATCGGGGTTTTCACTTAATACACTGCGGAAAATATATATTGCGCTAGATGGCGCGACGGGCGAGATTGGTATACAGAATGAGAGTTCAAAAGGCCTCCCGGTAACTCGTAGATATTATTCAGAGACCAAAAAGTTATATAAATATGGCGCCGTTGTCAATTTAATTGAACAAAAAAGTCTTCCCCCAGGCGATTCCCACGACAGTCAGATCTACGTAACCGAAACGGACCCGAATTTTTTTTCCGGTCAACTTGACAATATTCCTCGAAATTACTTCAAGAATATTTACATACCGATACCGCGAGAAGAGGAGTGAAGAGATACGACGAAAAAGAAGAGTGAAGCAGAACGATGTAAGTGCAGGAGTTCGGACCGAAAGTTTTATTAGAAGTTAAATTAGCAAACAAATGGTTTCAAGCCCGAAGCCGGCTAAGGTAAAGACAGAAATGGAACCCTGATTACAGACACCAGAGTATATTCGAAACTTGGAGGGAAAACTTTTCGACACTGCTAAGAGGCGAAAGGAGTGCAGCAACAGAAGAAGAAACCCGCACTAACATTCAACCGTGGCAACATTTTCATAGCTCCACTAAACCAAGACGAGATGAAAACAACCCAAAGGTCGCTTAAGAACAAAAAAGGTACAAGGATCAATAAACCCGCTGAGTTGTTTAAAGCGCTAGACCAAGACGAGTGAAAACAACCCAAAGGCGACCTAAGAACAGCAAGAGCACAGGAACCGATGTATTGCTGGCTGTTTAAAGCCGGCAGTGAGCAGCTGGAAGCTGGAGACGCGAGTTTCGGATTCTAAGTATGAGTTGGAAACTGAGTGTACTCTGCCATAACCACAAGTACGGAGATCACACAGCCTGTACTAACTACACACAACCACAGCTTAGATTTTCACTATACTCAAATCCTGGGTAAGACGTCCGATGATCAGATCGACTTGATTTCAAAGCAATATATGGTGGCGTAGAAATAAGTTGAGGTCTTTTTCTGCCTGCGCTTCCACCGCCGGATACTATGTCGAATACTCTCAGAGCAGAAAACGACGAAATGAAAAAACTCCATTATTTCGTCGTTATTCCGGACGGCGTGACCTAAATCATCCGCAGAACCTTTCTCTCGAAAACTCATATCGTCATCATCGTCCATGCCTCTGCACCCTAAAGCAGGACGGAGATGATGAGTGACTTATAAAGTTTGGTCTTTGTTCGTCGGGAGAGAAGTTTACTTTTCAATTGCCTATTCAGACCTGTTGGCAAGAGTGATTCTGCGTTGAATTTCAAGGTTGATATTGTTGTTAGTGTTGATGCTGGTACCATCTCCTTTATCGCCTTCATTATGTCAACACAGCATGCTCTTCTTTTTAGGAAACAAATCATTCAAAATAAAATTGTTTCTCACAGTGTAATATATTTTTCTAAAAGACTTTCCAGCTTCTTGATACAATAAAGTACTTGCAGCAGCGCTGACTTTGGTGGTAAGAGAACTACACTTCCGCATTTACATTCTTCATACACATACAGCCAACATACTATGCTTTATCAATAAACTTTCACAAACAAGAAAGTGTGACTATGGATCTCCGCCACCTTCGACTGGCCACTGCTGTGCCAGAAGCTGATTATTATTATTATAATGTGTCAATGACACATTAAAAAGCATAAAATGAATATAAAAGCCAAGGCAAAGTAGCGGCCGCTTAGCGCAAGGATAAAGACACACATAAGGACGTGCGGTTAGCGAGCGGCGAGCGTTGGATAAAAGTGTCCGAAACAGAGACAGCCCAACTCGTGATAAATTGGTATTGCAGTACACACATACACATTTTAATGTTATAAGTAATAGTGGCGTCCATGGCAGGGGGAAGGTGCTACTCACCACTACAATGACACATGTGCCAATGCCGCCGCAGCTATTTAGCATCAAAGCGTTGAGAAAGCGATTTTTATGGGCAGAGATTTTTCAACGACACGTGTACGGCCGAATGCTGAGCGCAGCGAAAAATAGAAATTATAGTACGAGCCAGACCCAGCCCAACCGTAGGGGGTGCGCATTAAAAGCACGAGGTCCAAAGGAAGAAAGGAAATCGAGAAAAAGTGGCAATAAACACTTTCCGCAGCGCAAATCTGTAGTGTCAATGCGTTGAATGGAGCAAGGCAGGGTTTTGGGCGCACTAAAGCACTTTTGGTTAGCTGAAAGTGAAAGCGTTTGTGGGTGGAGAGGAGCGCAGTGATATTAAAGCAACCTTGAATTGTAGGCAATGAAGCGTTGCAATGGTGATTGCTGTGCCTGCAGGCCTCCCATGCTTGTATTGGAACTCGATTTTTGCGTGCCCTTATTATTTTCCGCCTAGTTGTTGTAGTGTGCTATAACCAGTGTTTGTTGTATACGCATAAAACCATTAAAACCGCACGAGTCAAGAGTTTATTGCGCGTAAACGTGCAAGTTGCACGCACCAACGCACACACACACATACATAGTTTTGCGTTGTCAGAGGCACTATCGGCGCTTTTAGCTGGTATTTCGAACCATAAAAAGTAAAGTACGAGTGTACGGCCGAAAGGATGTGAACGCATGTCTTAAGTGGGTGAGTCCAGCGTTGCTTGTCAGCTTATCAGCCTATCAGCAGCGGAAAGCATTCAGCAGTGAAACAATAAACTTGTCGCAGAACAATAAAAACCGGTCGACGGGAAAACTTACAACTTACATTCGGCTGTAGCGCGCTTTATGGCGCGAAATCGCTTCGCTTTCTGGGCTCTTGAAAAGTTCCAAGAAGATCAAATGTTTTCGAGACAAATTTTGTTCAGCGATGAGGACCATTACTAGCTCAATAGATATAAAAACAAGCAAAATTGCCACATTAGGAACGAAGAACAAGCTGAAGAGATTCAAGAGCTGCCATTTCATCCAATAAAAACAACTGTTTAATGTGGCTTGTGGGCCGATGGAATCATGGGTTCATATTCTTTCAAAACTGATCGTCAGTGGCAACCATTATCGCACCATGATAACCAACTATTTGATGCCTGAAATTGAAGCTCGTGATCTCGGCGACATTTGGTTTCAACAAGACGGCGCCACTTTCCACACACCGCATCAATCAATGGATTTATTGAGAGAACATTTCGGGGAGCAGATAATTTCACGTTTTGGGCTCGGTCGATTGGCTACCAAGATCGTATGATATCACACTGTTAGACTTTTTCCTGCGGGGATAAATAAAGTCAAAAGTCTATACGGACAATCCCGCTTCGACTCAGGCCTTGGAGCAAATCATCACGCATATCATTCGCCAGTTACCAGTCGAAAACTTCAAAAGAGTCATCCGAAGATTGGACTCAACGTATGGCCCATCTAAGACGTAGCAGCCGCGACCAACATGTGAAATTGAATATAAGTATTAGTGGGTGTGGCGCTGTTGATCCGTGTTACTTGGCAGCTTTTCAGACTTGACTTTCGCAACTTTAGTACGCTGATCCAAATATTTCCAAGTAAGTGGGCACTCTCAAGATGTGGGCGAAGCACTCTCGATGGTTTAATAGGTGTTCTGCTCCACCTCTGCATCCTCAAACCACTTCATTCACAAACCACTTCATCCTCACACCACTTCTTCCCACACCACTTTTATGACCTCGACTTGGCTTCACAAGTCAATGGCGCGCGTGCCTTTATTGCTTATCGATAGGCTCGTTATTTGTTTATTTCGGTATTGCCGCCTTTGTTATTTTTTTTTTTTTTTGTTTTTGTCTATGTTATAGTTATATGCTTGTAAGCTATTAAAATCAATGCGCAATGACTTGTAAACTAATTTATGACATTTCTGCATTTAATTTTCAAAAATCCACTGGATCGTAGTGTGATGGTCATGACAGTTGGTGGGAGAACCAATCTGCTATATAAATAATAAATACTATTAAATATTTATTATGAGAAAAAGATGAAGTCATATGTAGAAGTTCACGCAAATGAGGTCAGTTCTCTGATTGCTATTCACTTGGGAGTGGCCAGAAACAATTCTTTTACATATGGCTCAAGCAGTTCACGACTTCCGGTCTTAGACCTCTGGGTAGCCAAAGAACATCCGTTTGACAGTGAGCTAAAGTGCGAAGGGGAACCATCCTCATCCTGACGACGAGCAGTACCAAAAGCTACGTCGGGATCAGGAAGGACCTCTCCGAACCGTTCGATACCAAACGAGGTTTCAGACATGGTGACTTCCATTTGTGCGACTTCTTCAATCTACTCTTGAAGAAAATAATTCGAGCTGCAGAACTACTATAGGTACCATCTTCTATAAGAGTGTACAGCTGCTAGCGTACGCCGATGTCATCGATATCATTGGCCTCAACAACCGCGCTGTTAGTTCTGCTTTCGCTAGAATAGATAAAGAAGCGAAGGACTTGGCTTGGATTGAAATCTCCAATTGGCGTCACATTGCGAAAAGCAGAAAGGACTGTTTTTAAACTTAGCTACAGCTGTGTTAGCGGTGTCTACGAAAATAAAGAGGAAGAAAGAGTAGATAGTAGATTTATAATAGGTTCCGGGAGTTTTGCCGATAGCTGATATCCAACTACTGAAGTTATATTTCATCTGGGTTCACAAAGCACTGTACATAACAGTCTTAGTGTGTTTCCCCCGCAATCTCTGAGGGATCCCATCTAACCTAACCTAACCTATTTTAGTCCGGCACAGTCTTCAAGTTACTATCAAATCAATGGTTCACTGATTCCACTACATTCATCTAATAACCCATTCATATATGACCAGCACGCCTCTTTTTATCACTTCATCATAAATACAGTTAATAATTTGCCCTTAAAATTTCTTGTCATTTTTTCCAATCAGCCACGTGTCAATTGAACTTCCTGTGCTTAATTTCCTTAATATGCCCTTCTAATTTTCTATAAACGAGCATTTCGTTTATTATTTAAGGCTAACATCCGTTTCTCACAACTCCCGCTCTCCGCTTTCTCTCTTTGTCGCTCTCTTTTATTATAACTCAATGCCCCGCACTTTAGGTTGTATATTTAATTTACTTGATTCAGCTTAGTTCCGTTGACCTTTGAGCGTTTTTTTTTTATTTGTTGTTGCTTTTTGCTGTTGTTGCGAAATTGTCTTTATTAAATTTTTTGTGCTCACACATTGTGTCGCTGATTGAACTTCCTGCCACGCTGACCGACGTACGGCCATGGGCTCTAGCTTCTCATCTACCACGGCTGTGGGTTTGGTGGAACTTACTACGTTATTTTTTGTTGTTTTTTTCGCTTTGCGTAGTCCCTTTTTTGGTGCATTGTCAATTTTTTCGACAACGTTTGCAATTTTCGCCACTTCCTGTGGAAGCCTCATTCGGGGTATGTTGTCCTGTGACAGTTCTGACTTGGCTTCTTTTCTTTTTTTACGCTTGCATACGCGCTTGCTTCGATTTTTTACAGTTGCTGCCCACTATGCCACACCATTTTTATTGTTGTTGTATTTTATATGAATTATATTTATTTCTATGTCATTCTTTGAATTTCCGCTATTCATTTTGTGCACGCTTTGTAAGGACTCTGCTTGGCGCACTAGCCCCTGACGCTTCGTCGCCCACACTACACTTTCAAGCAGTGCTGCCGCTCTCGGTTTCTTGCCTTTGTCCGTGCCGTCTTTGCCACATTACTCATCTTCCTAGCGCATCTTACTTCAGCGCCAGCTCTTGATTTACTCTCGGCCGGGAGTCCCTTAAGTACGGCAAATATCAGCGGCCACAAAGCAAGGAAGCGCGCAGTGGCATGCGGTTGTGTTTTGTGCCCCTGCCACATACCGTTGCAAGCTGTTAATGTGTGCAAAATGCTGACACGTGCACTAACAATATACTACTATTACAAAAACAATGATTTGTGCGAATAACTGTTCTTTTTCTAATAATGGTGTTGTCATTGTAGCGCGTACCAAGTCATAGTTGCTCGCTGCCAGATAGTTTTATGGCAGCTACAAGCCACGTTTGTCACATAAAACAGCCTGGCGGCCCAGGTTGCCACCGCAGCACGCACAAACACAGGCGCGCATACACATACCCACACATTCAAGTAGGTATAGGCGGCCGCAAACTAAAGTTTATTACAAAAATCGCAAACACCTCGGCACCTTGAGTGCCTTCGCTGCCGCATTCGGTCACATCCAATAAACTACAAACCGCATCGCATATTTCTCATAGCCGGCGCTCGCAACTTGCCACATGTTGTTGTCCCCCTAGTGTACTGCGGAGTACCATTCGCCGGAGTTGTATCGCGCGCTACCGTGTTTTGTTTGTGTGTTTGTACCAATAATATAACGCCATATCTCGTTATGTTCCTCTATGTATGCACATAATTTATGTGTGACACAAATGTCTCTCAACTATTGGCGCTTTTTCAATATGTGCGTTGGCAATCTTCGCAGTTTATGAGTGCTGCGGCTGTGGACACTTTGCTGAAATTGCTGCTACGAGATCTGATTACGTTTGGCTTTCTATTTTTTCGGAAGCTGCTTTTAAGTACACGGTGAAATTTAGACCAGGATGCTTCCGAGAGGTCTGAACACGTAAAGCTGTAAAGGTCCTCTTTTGAACTCACTCTCACGCCTCGTGGATGGCTGAAACGTAGAAGAGAGATGGATCTGTGTGGAATTCCAACCTTCCGACAAGGATCCATGGACGATTTGAGCAAAAACTACACATAGAAGAGAGGTGTATCTGTGAGGAGTTTTAATATTGCGGCAGCACAAGGATCCATGGACGCTGTATGCACATAGAAGAGAGCTGGATCTGTGAAGAGACTATATTAAGATCCTTATTTCGGCACAACAATGATGCGGGGATGGTCTAGGCACAAATTCTACATCTAAGAGAGTTAGATCTGTGAGGAGACCCAACATTTCGGCAGGGCAAGAAGGAATGGATGGTCTAAACACAATCTTCACATCGAAAAGAGATAGATCTTTGAGAAGATTTAACATTGCGACACGACAAGGATTCATGGACGGTCTACACATAAATCTCATATAGAAGAGAGGTGGATCTGTAAGATGGTCGATCTTCAGACATTTCGATCGGGACGGTCACTTTAAAAGAGTGTCGTGATCATGATTTTAGCAGGACAAGGTTAATGGTTTCCTTAAGCACAAGCTTCAGAAGGAAGAGAGGTGGATCTGTGAGGATATCCGACAATTCGGGGAATCATGGACTGTTTAAGAACCTCACTTAAAAGAGAGATGAATTTATAGGGAGATCTTACATCTCGGCACGTGATTGATCCATTGATGGTTTAGGGGTAAATTTAGACAGGACAAGAATACACACACACACTAAGGCTCACAACAGAAATTTGTATTAAGGACCTCGAACTGGGTTCTAGATCAACTGAACTTCCTCTTAATATTACATTGTGCCATAAGTTTTATAAAAGATTGCTATTTCCGCATTCAACTAGAGTTCCAATGACTCGGTAACAACGGAATCGCCGGAAACTGCAGAGTCTAACTGAAAGCGAGTCGGTTTTCCTATGTCCTTTGTTACAAACGGGGTACGACTACAGATTCTAACGGACGCTCTTTGCCAAAGTGTGAAGGAAGGCGAAGTGGAATCATCTTGTCGCTTTATGTTCTTTGTGCTTCCAGCTTTGCCAAATTGAGATTGAATATCGAGGTATTAGTAAACAAAGTCTTTCAGAACTTAGTTGGCTGAGATCGATATTGACCGGCATAATAGATTTATGGTGAACTCAAAACGTCGATCAATGAGACGAGGCATTTGAAGGAGTTTTTGGGAAACACAACAGAAAAATAGCTATTCAAGTGAGATCCATCGTTTTTTAACTAACCGAATCTAGAATTCGAAAGAAATTAATCTGAAAATTTTTGCCTAACTATTGCAGCCGGCCTGAACCAAGCTTCGAAAACACAGCAAAAGCGGACAATAAGTCGCAAGGAACTAAGGTTTTGGAAGGCTACAGTCTTGAACACAGCGTAAACGGACCAGAATTATAGGAAGTTAAGGTTTAACTTGAAAATTTAAGCTCAAAAGATTTGGACAAATTCCACTTCATTTAAGAAACTGAACTTTCAAAGTTTATGCTTTTTTCCTGCTTAAGTCCAAACAATATTTACAACTTCGTTTCTCACAGTGTACTCCCACCAAATTCTCATATTTGCTGACATGTTTCGTCATTTTTATGCCTAGAGCAGCATATTTTTCGTACGTTATATTAGCGCTAAATGTCTCCATTCACAGTGTGGAGCGCATGTGACCCGATCGACCCGGCAAACAACCGACCAAACAACCAACCAAGCGAGCAGCTGTCAGCCAAATCACCAATCAAATCAACAGCCAAACAAAGTTTGCAATAGAATATGCTTGCCATCGTTAGTTTTCGTTTGCCTTTGTTATGCAAGGAGTAGTTACATAAATGATATCAAGCTGCCTGTTAGACGCACACACACCCACATACTCACACAAATATACACTTATGCCATATAGCATAACATAAAATAACATACACATGTATGTCTGCGTCATATGAATATGATATGCCGAGAATCGCATAAAATGCATCGAAAATTGTTTTCACACCAACACATTGAAGCGATTGTTGTAGCTTTTCGCGCAATAGACAAGCATTTTTGGCAGCGAAGCCAAAAGCGCGACTGCCAAAGCGATGATGATAAAAATGTTGAAGCTTTCATAGCGCTTCTTGCAGCAAGGATACATGCAGTTAAATAAAATATTTTTGAGTTCGGGATCACGAAATGTTGTAATTTAAATTTTCGGGATCCCTAAAAAAAGTCAAATTAATTGTCCAAATATTTCAGTTTTTTACATCAACACATTTAATTTTTGCATTCGTAGTCCCGAAATTTTGTAAACTTAAATTTTCGGGATCCCGAAAACTAAAAAAACCGCCAAATTAATTATCTAAACATTTCAGTTGTTTTAACGAAAACATTAAATTTATAAATACGTGATCCCGAAATTTTGTAGACTTAAAATTTCGGGATCCCGTAAACAAAAAATCACCAAATTAATTTCTAAACGCATATAATTAGCATGAACTTTAATTATATGAACCTTTGTATCCCTAAATGTTTTTGACACATTTTTCAGCTTTCAGTCTACGGGATCCCGAAAACTAAAAACTCGCCAAATTTATTTCTAAACTCATAAGCATTACTGTTATATTCTATATATGTATAACTTTTTAATTTGCACTTTATAAATCAATATTTCTGCAAATTTCCGAGATACCGTTATTGTCTGTCTTCAATCCCGAAATTTCGGGATTTGCAGTTTTTTATGAATTTGTTTAGAGCATGTTAAAAAAGCTCAAACATACTTATATATTATATATTTTTTTTAAATAAAAAATTCTCCACCCCGAAATTTCGGGATTCGCAATTTTTTTTTAATTTTTTTTTGAATATGTTGCAATTTTTAAAACATACTTATATACTATATTTATTTTCTTAAATAGGAAAATTCTCCAATCCCGAAATTTCGGGATTCGCAATATTTTTTTTTTTTAATTTTTTAAAGCATGTTAAAAATTCTTAAACATATATATATATTTTTTTAAATATAAAAGTTGTTTGTATTTATGTTTGTAAATATGTATTGCATGGCACCATATGAAGCTCTCAGCACTACGAGTCGAACCTGCGCCCTTTAATTTACCACATTTTAATACTGTACAACAATATCTTTTTTATGCATCTATCTACATTATTTATGCGCATAAATATGCTCAGAAAGCCACACACACTCCCGCACACACATTCAGACAGTTTCTACGTATCCTTGCGTATATGTGTCTGTATGCGTGCATTTCAAGTTGCCATTCGTTTGCTTGTGCATTTTTATTTGATGTCATTTAATTTTGTTCGGCTTCCTTATAATTTTATTCCATACAAACATATTTTATTTGTTCATTTCCGCGCGTTAAATTTCATCTTCGTTGGCTTCGTTTTCATTTTCATTTCCATTTCCATTCGCAGTCACATTTTCCCTTTTACTTTGATTTGCTCTTTGCTCGGTGGCATTTCTCGTTACATTGTTGCTGTTGTCAACGCCAACGCCATGCTGCGTCCGTCGTTGATACTGCTGCTTCTTCTTTTCGTCTGCTTCTTCTTCTTCCTATGCTCGTTAATTTCGACATAACAATATGTTGTCAACGCTGCGTTTTATTTCGTCTCATTGAAATTAAGAAATTCTTGTCGTTTCCGATATGCGCCCCACATTCAACGGTTCCAGACCACCCCCCACCCCTCGTGATGCGCAGCCGAGTGCGCTGTAGTAAGTCGCAAACGCACTTGACAGCATTAAAGGACGTTTTTATCGAAATTCATGGCATAGCATGTCGCTCGGCTTACATAATGAAAAAGAAATATGATAAAAATACGGAATATAATAAAAAAAGAACTTTCTAGTCTATAATAAAACGCTTGAAATGAATGCTCGTTTTGTGCTGCTGCTTCCTTTCCTCTTCGAAATAATTTGCTTCGAAATTTTTATCTGAACGCATAAGCGAAGTGTGTGAATTTCTTTGCTGATTTCCAGCAACCGCTGCACAGATTTGAAGCATCCCGGAAATGTAGAATATTGGCCATATTAAAGTCAACAATATTTATTTCATTCGAAAAAATGCTTGAAATGCTTAGAAAATGCTCAGAGGAACTAGATCGGTATAACCGAAATGTTTCATAATACTGTGCCGACTATTGCATTCTCTGGTATGGAGGGTATTTTTCCAGCCATAATGCGGAATGTATCAACAGTGATGGTGTCGAACCTGATCACAAATTATATATTCTTTACAGTGAGGTGTGGGTCTTATTCAGACCTAATGCAGGGAAAAGAGTCCCACTTTATTCGAAGTACTACAGACTGGAGGACTGGCTTCTGGAGACAATCGAAAAAATTCTTAAAGCCTATTTTAGAGACAAGGTTCTATGAGTTTACATAATGGAAAACACATCGCGTCGGACTTCACTCTCTAACCCTAAATATAAAGAGGTCCTAGAGTATAAGGAATATGCTCGGGGAGTCTTTCTTGACATGAGTAGAGCATTTAATAATGTCTCTAATAAAGTAATCTCCGAATAGAATTTGCCATCATAGTTTGGATGAAAGCTCTATTGAACTCGACTGAGCTGCAGGAAGATTAATGCGGAATGAAACAGGAACTCCTCAGGAAAGTGTAGTGTCAGTAGTCCTTCAGCCAATTGTAGTTAATGATCTTCTGGAAAAAAAATTTAAAGGAAAGCACTCTGAAGAATTCTTCACAAGGACTTTTGGGCATAGCTCAATAAGCAACGTCCGGTGTTTCTAACGTGTGTGACTGCTGTCGACAACCTTAACCCACGGCGCTCCAGAACACATCGAATCAAAATGCCAGACATTTTCAGTACCAATTGGCAGTGTGAAAATGACACACTAAGCATCTAGGGTTCGAGGCTCAACTAAAACCTCTGCCGCTTTAGGTCCGGCACCTGCAATGCAACGTTACATTCAACTGACAAAGTGACAGTTCTTGCCGCAATCACCACGATACTCCCCGAGCGGCCACTCCGCATTAACAGATTGAAGCGAACTCCAAGGGTCCATGCTTATCAGAATTAAGTATCCGGTCGGACTTCGTAGCCGAAGCTACTACCAGTTTATCTTCCATACAGCTCTGGACTGGTGACCAGGGACTTCGATAGACAGGCCGGAGTTAAGGCAAAAATCTCAAAACGCAGGAAGGAAAAACACCAAAAAAGTGAAAAAAAACTGATTGGATTGCCTAGATCATATGTAATAGGGACGCTGGAGACCTTCTATGCTTCCATCCTGCCTTATCTACAACTCATTTTAGATATCTAGGAACTTTGTTGTTCAAGAGTCTAGATGATGTATCGAAATTAGATATCAAGTCGATCTTAAAGATTGCAAAAGCGTTGACGTCCGTCCGTCTGACGAATTCTTCAGCTCAAATCAGAGTGAGCCTCCAACTGGCATTAGTAAAGACAAGTAAGTACATATGTATATACATGGCATGGCAGCCGGTCAGTATAACCTAACGTAATCTTAGTCGGCTATTCATTCAATACTAGATCCTCTAGCTTAAAGCTTCGAAGTTATAGGTTCCTGGAATTTAAGAAAATCAGGCACAGACTGAGGACGAGTGAGCTTCTTACATTTGTGATCGTATAGACTCTATTTCTATGATAAAATCTTTCCTAAACTGAGGAGTAATGTTGACAGCCATTCGACAAAAGCATTATCCCCCATATTCTTTAGTCATACAGTCCATTGGAGATATGTGTGCCTTTATCACTCTCTTCCAGAGAACTGGGCCGCGATACCAAACCTCTCTTCTTTCTCTCTATGTTTCCTAACGTTTTTTGGATCAGCTCGCTCTAGCAGAAAATAATCTCACAATAGTATCACTAATTGAGTCAATAGTTACATCGAGACAAAGCCTTTCTTTCTCCCAAAGATAAGGGCTCTTGGGACATTTTGTTTGGGGTTTTTATAAATAGAATTCCAGACTAATGGTTGACAGGACTCAAACTGTATAAAATTGCAGGAATAATTGTGGTACTTCGAAAAAAAACACTACCGATTTGAGAATATTGCAGGTTCTGCGTGACCTTTTAGAAACTGTGACCCTCCAAAATCCTTTCTCGAATCTTTTGAAGTCTGCCCCCGCATATTCCTCCACCACATCTACGCTTTCGCATATTAAATTTTCGACCGAATTTTAAATAACTTACATAAAACCCACGAAAAGCAGCCACAAACCACAACAACAAAAACATTAATTTGATGAAATGACAATATTTGTTGCAACAACGGCATTTGCGTGCAACAGCAATCGAAAACGAGTATGGAATTGAAGTTGCTCGAGTGCTATGCATAGCAGATTTGTGCGGATATTATGTGATTGGTGTGCAAATGCAACTGCCACAACAGCTACAGCAACAACAACAACAACCCACTGCAACCCACTGCAACCCACACAATAAAAGAAAAAAAAGAAATAAATATTGTGCGTTAAGTGTTTGTTGTAGAGCGATAATCGAGTGCTGTGTCAACAAAAACGTCAGCGTCACCGTCACCGACAGCCAAAGCAACAACAACAAGCAGAGCAAGCATGCCCGCGGCAACAGCAAGATCAACAAATCGAATAAAATCGGCAGCAGCCGCAGCAATGCATGAGTGCCACAAGAAAACAAAAACAAAAGCAAAAACGCAAATGCAAGCCAGAAAAATAAAAATATATGTATACAAGATGCAAAAAGGTGACAGACACCCAATGGCAAACTGAGTTGCATGCAAGTTTTTTTTTTTTTTTGTAGGCAACATAAAATATAAAAAAACGCAATAAAAGAAGAAAATAAAAGAAGAAAATCAGCAAAAGTGATTTGCTTATGCAAAATCAAGTGTAACAAGAAAAAACGTTAACTTTACTTGCAACGCAACTTTAATACCACTCACAAATATGAGAGATACTTTACAAGAAGTTCATTTTGATACGTCAGTTTGTATGGCAGCTATATGCTATAGTGGCTCGATCTGCATAATTTTTTCAGAGATCATAGTTTTGCTTTGGAGAATAACTCATGTCAAATCTTATTAAGATATCTCGTTAAATGAGAAGGTTATCTATACAAGAATAAATTTTTGAGCGTTCAGTTTGTATGGCAGCTATATGCTGTACAAGTCCGATCTGAATAATTTCTTCAGAGATTATAACATTGCGTTTCGTAATAATTTTAGTCAAATTTCATGAAGATATCTCATGAAATGGAAAAGTTTTCCATACAAGGACATGTTTCTGAGCGTTCAGTTTGTATGGCAGCTATATGTTATAGTGGTCCGATCTGAATAATTTCTTCAGAGATTATAACGGTTGCATTTAGTAATAATTTGAGTGAAATTTCATGAAGATATCTCGTCAAATGAGAAAGTTGTTCATACAAGGACATACTTTTCGGCGTTGAGTTTGCATGGCAGCTATATGCTATAGTGGTCCGATTTAAACAATTTCTCTAGATATTCTATGATTGTTTAAAAGAATAACTCCTGTCAAATCTTGAGAAGATATCTCGTCAAATGAGAAAGTTGTTCATACAAGGACATGTTTTTGAGCGTTCAGTTTGCATGGCAGCTATATGCTATAGTGCTCCGATTTAAACAATTTTTCTAAATATTCTATTATTTTCTAAGATAATAACTCCTGCAAAATTTTGAGAAGATATCTCGTCAAATGAGAAAGTTGTTCATACAAGGACATGCTTTTGAGCGTTCAGTTTGTATGGCAGCTATATGCTATAGTAGTCCGATTTAAACAATTTCTTCTGATATTATACCTTTTTCTTTAGTAATAATCTGAGTGAAATTTCATGAAGATATCTCGTCAAATGAGAAAGTTGTTCATACAAGGACATACTTTTGGGCGTTCAGTTTGTATGGCAGCTATATGCTATAGTGAGCTGATATCGGCGGCTCCGACATATAAGCAGCTTCTTGGAAAGAAATCAACGTGTGAAGAATTTCAGGCCGCTAACTGTGCAGGGTATACAAATAAAAATGAGATTCACGGATGCGCCCGCAGATTTGTTTCCACTTTTTTGTCATTAAAAGGGGGACATAATCGCGGATTTTCGCTGCTTACGTACGGTGAGTGGGTAAGTGGCAGGTTGCTGACAGCTCAGGCTCACAATTTTTGCACAAAATCAGAAATATGCCATAATTTCGAAAATGCTGGATCTGTTGGGATTTTCGTTTTTGTCGCAAGTGCGCAGCGACTTAAGCGAGGTCACGCCGTATTAACGCCAGCGCGAAAGCTGCAACGCGGCGTCGTGGCAAGGGAGCGAAATTGCAAATGCAAACAATTTTTTCAACTTGTCCATGCAACAAGCCAAAAAACACAGCGCCGCAAGTGCACTCGAAGCAAATTAATGCAACGAAATGCATGAATGAATAAATGACTCAATGAGCAAATGAACGGTTGGTTGAATGAACGAACGAGCGCGCGAGCGAGGCGGTGAGTGAGTGAGTGCATGCTTAAGTGACTGCTTCAAAAAATGTATTAAAAAATTAAAAAGCAAAAGCCTAAAGCGAAAGCCGAATTTCGTGCGCGTTGATGCCACTCAGCTGTGCAACAGCCGCGACAGGATATCAAATAAAGCACATACTTGTATGTATGTACTTGAGTGCCAACATATAAGTGCTTACGTATGCATACTCATACAAATGTTTATATGTACTTATAAGTATATGCTTAAGTGATTAATATAACGTGTATATTTATGTATGTATGTATGTATTTTTGATATATAAAATCCTTCCTCGCATTACTAAAAGCTCGGTTTCTATAGTTAAGGTCACCAGGTAATAGAGCAAAACAATTCTGATGCCTCCGAAAAAGCGGTGACGCAAGCACCAAATATTACAATTTACTATTTATGGAGTGTTTTGGAGTAGGAAGAGCTCATATTAGATAATAACTCTTACAAGTCATCTTAACGCTGAAATCAAGCGGATACTGCGGGATTGGGTCATGTGTAGAAGTTCACGCAAGTGAGGAAAGTTCTCTGAGCGCCATTCACTTGGGAGTGGCAAGAAAATATTCTTTTACAAACGGAAATCGTGAGCTACTTGATCACGATTTCCGGCCTTAGACCAAGTACCCGCTGGATAGCCAAAAATCATCCGTTTGAAGGCGAGCTAAAGTGAGAAGGCGAATCATCCCAACCCAGGGTTGTGCTCTGGATTTGGACCCGCCACGTAAAAAATTTCCCAATGAAAAGGATACTAAAGCCTCGACTGAAAGACCCCTCCTTTCGATGACGACCACCGCCACGCATTAAGGATTGCGATTTAAGAACACGCACCTGGTATGTCCGGTCCCTTATTTGGACAGGTGCTACGGCCCAGCTGTTTGATGTCCTCGTACAAATAAAGACTGACATCACCGCCGTCCAAAAAGTGCAATGGACGGGACAAGACCTGAGAAGAGTAGGTCCTTGTGGCATATACTACAGTGGCCATATAAAGGAGCGCAAATACGGTGTAGGATTCGTGGTGGTAATGAGGTTCCGTAGCTGTGTACTGGCATTCACCCTGGTGGAGGAACGTCTAGCTACAAAGGGAGCAAAGAAGGTATCTTTGGTCCAACTGTCGGTGTATTCAGCATCCATGATGAAGCATCCCTAAATGGGTTGAAGCTGATCGACTTCGCCGGGGCTCAAAATTCGGTTAGCCGTAGTACTAGATTCCAACATGGGAAAATTCATCAAGCTACATGACTGCCTCCGGATCGAAAAGCCACCAACCAGATCAATCATGTTGTAATGTACAGAAGGCACGACTCCAGTATCCAGTTCAGACGTGCGTACGCTCCGAAGTTCTAACACTGACTCGGACTACTATCTTGTTGCAGCGAAGATACGCGCCCGTCTCCGTGCAGCAAAAAACACACGTCAACAAACACAAGGAAGGTTCGACGCCGATCAATCGACGCCGATCAATCGCCGATCGCAATCACAACAGACGGATTTATGGTCCTTTATGCATTGCCAACGGCGAATACCGCAGTTAATGGAACGATGAGTTGTACGAGATATATGACGATATTGACATAGTTCAGCGAACCAAGAGACAGGGGCTACGCTGGCTAGGCCATGCTGTCCGAATGAATGAAACCACTCCCACTATGAAGGTTTTCGATTCGATAACCGCCGGAGGAAGCAGAGAAAGCGGAAGACCTCCTCTTTGGTAGAGAGAAAAGGTGGAGAAGAACCTAACTACACTTAGGATATTCAATCGGCGCCAACAGCGAAAAGAAGAAAAGACAGGCACTTGTTGTGGCTGTTGTTAACTCGGCTATAACCGTGTAGAAATAATCAAAAATATATGTATGAAAGTATACAAAATACAATAGAAATAAATTCGAAATGTGTGATTAAGTGTAAAAACTAGCATATCAAAAATATTTTTGTGTAACTTGCAGAAGAAGCTGAGAATCTCAAATACCGAAAAACGCACTTTCCAGTAAAGTAAGTAGTATATAATACATACATATAATAAATGTAAAAAATCCCTCAAGCACAAGCACAGTTCGTATTATGTACAAATCCTTATGGCCTGCCGGCAGTATTGAGTGCACTTGAAAGTCCGCGCAGCCACAGCGTCGCAACGGACCGCAGAACACAGCCACCGCTCTCACATAAGTATGTACATGCCGAAACGGATCTACAGCAGCAACGCCAATCGGACAACAAAGGCACTCGAACAGCTGTTCAAAATAAAAAATATATACAGAAATACAAGCAAGGATGTGGCGCGGTGTTGCAAAGGAAGCGCCTCGAACAAGAATTCGTTAAAAAAATAAATACAAAAATGGGCAAAAAATCGAGGAAATATTTTTTATGGCAAAAACAATGCTGAGTGCATATGAGTAAGGCGCTTATTAGGTTGTTGTCGTAATGCAGTTGTTGTTTATTTTGTGCCGCATGAAAGGTGCTATGTTGCGCATTGTTTTTGTTGTCGCTGAATTTTTTGTGTACCCTTGCAACATGTTGCTACAGAGTATAATAGTTTTGTTCGATTTTAACGATATAGATATAGATATAGATATAGATATAGATATAGATATAGATATAGATATAGATATAGATGTAGATATAGATATAGATATAGATATAGATATAGATATAGATATAGATATAGATATAGACATAGATATAGATATAGATATAGATATAGATATAGATATAGATATAGATATAGATATAGATATAGATATAGATATAGATATAGATATAGATATAGATATAGATATAGATATAGATATAGATATAGATATAGATATAGATATAGATATAGATATAGATATAGATATAGATATAGATATAGATATAGATATAGATATAGATATAGATATAGATATAGATATAGATATAGATATAGATATAGATATAGATATAGATATAGATATAGATATAGATATAGATATAGATATAGATATAGATATAGATATAGATATAGATATAGATATAGATATAGATATAGATATAGATATAGATATAGATATAGATATAGATATAGATATAGATATAGATATAGATATAGATATAGATATAGATATAGATATAGACATAGATATAGATATAGATATAGATATAGATATAGATATAGATATAGATATAGATATAGATATAGATATAGATATAGATATAGATATAGATATAGATATAGATATAGACATAGATATAGATATAGATATAGATATAGATATAGATATAGATATAGATATAGATATAGATATAGATATAGATATAGATATAGATATAGATATAGATATAGATATAGATATAGATATAGATATAGATATAGATATAGATATAGATATAGATATAGATATAGATATAGATATAGATATAGATATAGATATAGATATAGATATAGATATAGATATAGATATAGATATAGATATAGATATAGATATAGATATAGATATAGATATAGATATAGATATAGATATAGATATAGATATAGATATAGATATAGATATAGATATAGATATAGATATAGATATAGATATAGATATAGATATAGATATAGATATAGATATAGATATAGATATAGATATAGATATAGATATAGATATAGATATAGATATAGATATAGATATAGATATAGATATAGATATAGATATAGATATAGATATAGATATAGATATAGATATAGATATAGATATAGATATAGATATAGATATAGATATAGATATAGATATAGATATAGTTATAGATATAGATATAGATATAGATATAGATATAGATAGAGATAGAGATAGAGATAGAGATATAGATGAAAGACTACTTAAACTTAGACTGGAAGCGGCTATCAGTGAAGCTGGACTCTCTCCGGGACACGGTTTTAGACCCGGAAGGTGAATTCTAGGCGCTATCCGAAGCGTCATTGAAAGTTTACTTAGAAGTCGCACAGGATAGATGCCCCAAGTAAAAGCGAATAGTTCTGTTGACGACTTTAGGTGTTCGAAGCGTCTTCAACAGCTATATATGGGCGGATATGGTCGAAGCCTAAGAAAAACATTGAATCCCCAATTATCTTAATGCTGTGGTGTGGAGATATCTTAGTGACCGAAACTGCTACACCATACTAAATAGGGACCACGACAGATAGAAGTTACGTCAGGAGCAGTACAGGCGTCCATTTTAGATCCAAGCATGTGGAACATTAGTTACGACGGAATACTAAAACTTGAAATGCCAAGCGAATCATATTTAATTGACTACGCGGAAGACATAGCAGTAATAGTCACAGCCCGAGAAATAGGGGAAGCCCGAAGAAAGCTGAATCAGGTCACAAATTCGCAAACATTTCCTGACTCACATAACCTCCAGCTGACTACAGAAAATACAGAGCTACTACAACTACTGACGAGCAAGCACATCCCTCTCGTGATAAGCATGTAAACGACTAAGGACACGGATATTTCAAAAAGTACCTTTACACAACAGAAGACGATGCAGAACACACTGTCGTAGAAGACCTGGTTTGTCAAATAAATGTGACTTTTGAATTGGTGTCGTACTAGAGAGCGAAAAAAAATGGAGGGTTATCCGGAAAAACACAGCAATTTTGCAACGCCGAAAAAGGCGGGACCTAGACGCAGGTGCGCAGATGTAAATCTCTCAATGATAAAAATGAAACGCCACCCTGAAGTAGTACAAACGCGGTTCCAGGTTGGGCGACGGTGCCTTAGAGGGGAAGGAGAGGTTTAAAGACCTACAAGCAGCCGTACCGTGGCTTTGACAACAGCTCTGATGATGCCGAAGGCATTTTCCGTCCATCTTGAGCAGGACCCAATTCAGTTTCTCACACGTCGTTCTCAAGCGTTGGGCATCTCTGTGACGTTTTTGTGGCGAGTTTTGCGAAAGGATCTTGGCGTACATCCTTACAAGTTCAAATTGACGCAAGAACTGAAGCCTCTTGACCACTAGAGTAATCATATGTTCATGAATTGGGTTTAGCAACAACTTGAAAATGTTCTGGGTTTTCATCGAAAAATTATCTTCAGCATGAGACCCATTTCTGACTGGATGCCTTCGTCAATAAGCACAATATGCGTTATAGGTCAGGCAGCAATCCACACGTACTCCATGAGTCACCATTGCAACCCGAAAAAATTACGGTGTGGTGTAGTTTAGGAGCCGGTGGCGTCATTGGGTTATACATCTTCCGTAATGATCAAAACCGGCATGTTACTCTGAATGTAAATCGCCACTGCTCAATGATAGCCGAATATTTTTGGCTCGAATTGGATGACAGGAACTGGGAAAATATGTGGTTCCAACAGGACGGCGCCACAAGCCACTCAGCGAATGTCACAATGGTTTTATTGAAAGCCAAGATTTGTGAACTTGTTATCTCACGACATGGCCCAGTCAATTGGCCGCCTTGATCATGCGACTTGACGCCGTTAGAATATTTCCTGTGGAGCTACATCAAATCTACGGTCCATGTCAACAAGCCAGCGACGATTGTTGAGCTACGAACGAATATCGAACGTGAAATTGCAGTGTCGGCCGATTTATGCTTGAAAGCCGTCGAAAATTGGGTTCAAGGGGTCTGAACTTCTGCAAGCGTGCCTGTGGCCATGCTAAAGAAACCGAGCTCCATACATAATGGCATTGAGTGTATTTCACAGGAATAAGATTGGGAATCATTGATATCCCAAACTATTTTTGTAGCGCTCGTGTGGAAAACCCCGTTATATGTTTATAATTGCTTGGATTCTGATCCTCTGGTTGACTTTTTGCAGCTGAAGGAGTTACCACGGCTTTAATATTATCACCTTGCCAGAGCATGAACTCTTCGGTTGCATCCGAACTTAGCGCTTCCTTACTTGTTTATTTATACCTTTTAGTTTGCTGTACTTTTTTAGTATTTGAATTTCAGTGCTGCGGCAGCCATGGTGCACTGTGAATAATTTGCAGCCGTTACCGAAATGGAATGGCATTTTTTCGTGGCAATTTCTCGCCCGTTTTATTCCACTATTTTGCTTATCGCGCTGCCTCGCTGCCTTCCACCGCCGCCTGTACACGGAGTTTCGTCTTTTTTCAAACACATTTTTGAGGCATTTTTATAGGTTTGTTTTATTTTAAGCGGTATTTCGTGGATTTTTCACTTTTTTTTATCGATGCAGCGCATTCCCGTTGTATGCACATACACACAGTTACACAAACAAGCGGTACGTTGCACCAATACAGATGCGGCACTTCACATGTGAGTGGTTACCAGTAGCATACATGACTGCAGGAAATGCATAAACAACAAGGACATGTGCATGTGCCGGCAAGGACACTCACACACACACACATACACATACACATACACTTATGCTGTTATTTTCGTATGTCTCGTTTGCGTCGCTTCCGTGTAGGCGGTGTTGAAGCGAAAATAACCGCCGAACGCGTCGCTGGCGCAGTCACATTAATACCCAACATAAATGCCCTGTTGTTGTTGTTGTTGTTGCACTATTCTATGTGTTTTCTTTTTTTGCACTTTTTGCCGGCGCTGTGCTCGTTCATTTGTGAGGACCCCAAGTTACGCCCGGCATGCATGCATTCATTCAACCAGCCGCTCTACTTTGCGTTGGTAGTTAGTTGTCGCTGTTGTTATTGCTGTTGTTGTGCCTTTAAAAATATGCGCGCATCCTGGCACACCTTGCTGCAGCAACAGCAACAAGCGCACAGCAACAGCACGCCATTCAACAACAATGTTACCGTGCCGCAGCAGCAACAACAACAACAACACAACAAAGCTGGAAGGCAGTCAGCCGGCTCAGCAGCTCGGCAAGCGCTAGTCATTGCTTAATGAAGCCGCATTAGCGGCGACTGCTGTTCACTGAATATCACGAACACACACGCACACACACAAACATGCATGTGTGTATTAACAAATGTGCAGCTTCGCATGCATGACAGACCCTAGGCATCTCGGCGTAGCGCTCTATGCACGCCCCTGCCTCCCACGAGACGCCGACGAGTCGAGTCGAGTCGATCCTGGCTGGCTGCTGTGCAATTTGTGTTGCCGCATTTTTAGCTGGCCTACAATGTTGTCTTTATTACTCACGGTATTGTTGTTGTTATGGTTGTATGTATTGCGTCCGCAAATTCTCGAAATTATATGCACCCGCACGCAGCGGCGACTCATTGCGGTTGGCATATTTCATGGAAAATGTTGATTTCGGTTCTTAATTAAGACCGCCGCCGTTGCCATACACACACACACACACATTTACACAGCTGTATTCACTCACACTAACACACATACCTGCAAATGTATTCCACCCATACATGCATGCTTGCATTCGCCACGCTTTTAGCAAATGAGAATTTATGCTGTGGAGAATTCGGAATATGCGAATAATTTCGAAATTGAACTGCTGCGAAAAATGTACAAATAACGGTGATGTTAAGCACGAATTTGGGGTTTGCAAACGGCAGCACAGAATGTTTCGTGGCGTTAGTAGTAAGCGTAATTTTTGTTGGGGTCATGCCACATATGCGGCGGATAGCAAGAAGGAGTGGTAAAAGAAGCCGTTTTGAAACAATTTCAAGAAAGCTTGCGGCAGATTGAAAAAAATACTGTTATAAAAATAATAATTGCACGGAAAGTCGTAACACACTAACAAATGTATTCCAAGCACTCAAAATGCAAAATGTTTATGCTCACAGCAAATATGACTAAGACTGCCGAGGTTTGATCAACAAAACGTCTAATGCAGACCATGAGCTGCTAAGGAAGTTGACTTTAACCAAGATTGCCAAGTAATTACTTTTGTTAGACGTTCTCGGTGAACTTCTTAGAACAACAGATCCATTGGAAAGTAGCTGTCGTTGACCAAATTCATTTTTTTGTTTTTGTTTTTGTTTTTTTTTTTATATTCAAAAAGTTCCTTTCTAGAGCGATACACTAATTATAGTGACCCTCCAACTTTTTGATACTAATTTTTCTTAGAACAACAGATCCATTGGAAAGTAGCTGTCATTGACCAAATTCGTTTTTTTTTTTTTTTCTTTTTTTTTTATTCAACAAGTTCCTTTCAAGGCACTATACACTAATTATAGTGACCCTCCAACTTTTTGATACCATTTTGTAGTACGATTTGCTCTCTGCCTCAAAATAGGTTTCAGTTTTGGCGATCATCTCTTCATTCGACGAAACTTTTTTCCCAGCGATCATACCTTTGAAATCTGAGAACAGGAAATAGAAGCTAAGGGCCAGATCTGGAAAACACAATGGATGCGGAAGCGATTTGAAGCGCAGTTCTTGAGGTTTTGCCATTGTTTTCAACGATTTGTGAGACACAACATTGTCTCGGTGAAACCGCACTTTTTTTTCTTCAAATGCGGTCTCTCTTGGCGGATCGTCCTTCAAACCAATATCGCTTTATAATAGTCAGTGTTGATGGTTCTCCTTTTTCAAGGTAGTAAATAAAAATTATTCATTATAATGCCAGCCGAATGTTGCGTTTTTCATGCTTTGAAGGATCCCCCTCCTCGTGTGCACTTCATTCGGATGACTTTCGTTTGGATTTTGGACTAATATGATAGAACCATGTTTCATCCATTATCGTTACTGAAACGATAGAACCATGTTTCATCCACTATCTCATATCGATTCGAAAATTCGAGTTTATGACGCTTGAGAATCTCCAAACACTGCTCCGAATCATCAACTCGTCATTGTTTTTGGTCAAACGTGCGCTCACGCGGCATCCACTTTACTCAGAGCTTTCTCATACCCAAACATTCGTGAATGATATGATATAGACACTCAGTTGATATGTTTAGAGCATCTGCTATCTCGAACAACTTCACTTCTCGGTCATCCGAAACTAATTTCTGGACTTTTTTGATAATTTCTTCGGTAACAACCTCCTTTGGACGTCCACTGCCTTCAACGTTATCGATACTCATTTCAAAATGTCTAAATTTATCATACGAATCTTTTATGGTTCATATCCCTGGGCAAAGTCCGGAAACTCTGAATCAAGCCAAGTTTTTTTAGCATAACAAAAATTAAAAATAAAAAATTTAAAAAAAATCACCTCGATTGATCTTTTCAACTCAGAAGTGCATTTCCATTTCTTCATTGACTTCACAAGATCTTCGGTAGTATCAAGATTCTAGATGAAATATTTTGAGCCCATCGTAAACGTCAATAGCTCACACTCTACGCGTACGGTCCCCATATCTACCAACCAATCTCAAATTAGTGTCTTTCCTGAGCGTTTTACAGTCGGGTTCAATGTACTATGGTGAACATTAGATAAATATTGGTTGTTTTTTGGACGTAAGGTTTTCAATGAGCCAATTCTTGTTTCACAGTTGGTCCTTTTGACAGCTGTTACTTGATTTAAATTGTGTTTAGATTAACATTTCATAATGTACAGACTTACTTCGGAACATAGTTTTCAAATCATACAAATGTATTATAAAAATAAAGCTTCGGTAGCTTCCAATATTAGGTCAACATAAACGCCCAGCAGATTCGGTAAATCGTACCACCATGGATCGATTTCGCATCATATTTTCTCTAGTGGTTAATGCGCTTCCTCCGGGACGCCCTACAGTGTGCACGGAAGACGCTATAGCTGCTATGAAACTGTAGAATATCGAAGAACACCGGATTTAAGTACATCAATCATCTCGCCCAACCATTGGAGATGTGTCCATTCACTTTACGGACGATTTTACTGAAGGATCCGGGTTTGCGAACTACCAAAAACCAACTCGTTCGAAAATTAAAGCCGAGTAACCTTTAAGCTTGTCGTACATTTGGTGAATGAGCCCAAAACGAGTTGGGCACAAAATTTTCGTCAGATATCCGGTGCGTTATTGTAGACATACGGGCTCAATTCTAATAAAAAGTGTTCAAAAATTAAGCCCTAGGCTGGAAGTTATTCCAGTCAGTGTCTACCCAAAACATAGCTCCATGAAGTTTCTGTAGATTTTCTCCATTCCATTAACATTCTTTTAAAAGCATGATCCAAAACTATACTAGACCGCAGTTACCTGATTCCTGAAACCGTGAAAGATAAGGTCTTCGTTCTAGATTAGTCTCTCACGAACATAAATATTCCCTCTGTACCAATGTCATGACTTTGTGATGACTTTTGCTCGATCTATAACGACTGTCATGGTTAAAATACATATTCAAAGTAAGTACATACATATCTAACCTCAAATCGATCGAAATTGATCATTCAGAGAGCACATTTTTCGAACAGATGGCAGACCTGTTAAAACCACTAACTGTTCACCGCTTGTCTCTACGCCAAAAACGTTTATCTCAAATTATCGCACTGAAAGGCATAAACAAAACAACAAACATTTGGACAATTGCACATAATGACTATTGACAATTGACTTGTCAAATCGGATAATTTAAACGAGGAACAAAAGGCAAAAAATTTTGTCAAACTGCAGAACAGCAAGTCATTTCTTTTGTATAGAACCACAACGGGCAAATTCGGCGAGCGAAACTCTTAAATTGTAAACACTTTGGCGCTGTTGTCAAGCCAATGTGTAGTCGTAAAGTGCACGATTGACAGGCGGCACGCCAGCCGGGGGCAAACAAATTGCAGCTGTGTGACAAATTGTCAAAGCAAATGACCAACACAATTCACAATTTCGGTTGGACGATCGATTGGTCTTTTGTGCTGCCACACTGACTGCGGCTGCGGCCGAAGCTAAACGAACGAATGTCAACTGAAGCGATCGATGCGGTAGTATGCGGTTAGGCGAGGGTCGATAGGGAAAGCATAAGTGGAGGAAGCATATCGAATGCATAAAATAATGTTGATGAAGATATTTAATATTTAAAACAGGGAAAGTTTGGCTGGTACGCTTAATAATGGACTACAAAAATTTGCATAAAATAATGAGTCGATTTAGTTAAATTGCACCGTGATGATGCATTTAGTTATGCATACTGCTGCTACTGGCAAGCATGTGAAAGTACTCATTGAAAACAGGCATGCTTCATAGTACACGCATCCCTGACATACCAGACAAGCAGCTGATCGAAACCGTTTGTTGGAGGCGTTGCAGCCGTGTAGTTGTCCTCTGAGGAATGTCCTGCTGTAAACAAGCGTTGTAAGGATCATATTTTCTTCGGGCTACACATCAGCTGTTTATTTTTACATTTCCGCGCCGTTCACATCAACGCCGCTGACACAACAGCTGAGCGGCAGCGACAGTGTTATTGTGTTGTGCTCGGCCGTTGGCGCCGCAACCTTCCTGGAAGTCGTAAACAATGAGGACACACTTCAACGTGTATAAATAGATATGTGTTCAAATTCCGGGTTGGTAAGGATAGCAGTACCTTTTTATATCCTCTTGTTATTCTTCGCTCAGCTATGCACATCTGGAGCTCGCGCACAAACAACTAATAACAGCCGATAAGAACTTCATTTTGTAATTGGATACCGCTGATTAGTTTGAAGCTATTGTTAGCTGCGTTTAATTGAATGAACTATTGGTCGGAAAAGTTCTCTTTAATAAAGGAAACAAGTGCATTGAAGCATAACGGTTTTAGTCGAGTTAACAACAGCATGGCAGTCGTTTCTTCTTTATGCAATTTGGCGACAGTTCGAGATACCAAGTGCAGCCAGGTCTCTCTCCATCTGATCTCTCCAATTGAGTGGAGGTCTTCCTGTTTATCTGCTTCGACCGGCGGGTACTGAATCTAAAACCTTCAAACCTCGAGTGTTCTCCTCCATCCGAACAACATTACATAGCCAGCGCAACCACTGTTTCTTGATTCGCTCCTTCGACAGCGATATTCGCCATTGCCAAAGCGCAAAGAACCTTAAATCTTCGGCCAAAATTTTCTCTCGAACTTTCCTCATCAGATGGTGTCACTCCGGAATCCTCGTATACTTTGTTTTGATTCCAAAAATACCTGAATCCTTCAGCCTAGCCCGGCCCTGTTTCTCTGCTCACATACCTAGACTCCATATCTCTAACATCGAGCTACTATAGATTCAGACTGAATTGACTTCGCGACCACAGCAGTATTGCAGGAAACTGTAAGGCTAATAAGCTTGCTAGCACAGGTATTGCCGTTTCAATAACTTCATAGTGGGAACGGGTAAGAGCTGCATCGGCTGCTGGCAGTTCACAACGCGACTCAGACCGGCTCAGCATGCGTTCGTCAACTACCAACAGTTCGGCAGTCGCAACTCCTTTCTAGCCCAGGGTAAGACGTAAAAAGTGCAGTGAACTCTTCACAAGGTTCACCTTTCAATAGTTATTGGAGTTCCAAGTGTATACTGTCCGTTCGGAATTCATGCGGTAGGATTGAATATCTTACCGAATGTCAACTGCGTCAGCTGTTTGAAGATAAGACAACTCAACACTTCCAACTCGAATGTCTCGTTTTGTGAAATCAAGGCGAATACAGCTCGGATCACATACTTTCAGACATTCAAGTGAAAAAGAAAAGATTTGTGATATGTTCAAAGGCTTTTCCGATAACTGATATACAAGTAAAGACTTGTTTCGTCCGGCTTCACAAAAGACTGTACATAATGGTCTAAGTATGGTCCAAGTCATACAAGCATCTAGCGCAATCTAACCTAACTGAACCCCTCGCTATAGTGACCTTCAATTGAACACTCTCATATTCGTCTTAGTTATAGAAGCTGACAACGTTCGGATGAATGCTTATAGATTTGAGTTATTGCGACTCTAAGCGCCTTTAAAGTTGATGACATAGTGAGTTGGGTAGTTCTGCTTGTCTTCTGGAATTTAAAGCTGGCAAAGAACCAGAATTAAATCAATTTACCGAGCACTTTCGGAACTAAAGTTCTGGTATGGAAAACTTTTCTATTGACAAGATATCTTCACGAAATTTGACGTGGATTATTGGTAACGGTATAATCTAAAAATAAAATGTGAAGATTGGACCGTAATTTCATATAGCTAACATACAAACTGAACCATCAAAATGAAGCTCTTGCAAGGAAAGCTTTTTCAATTGATGAGATGTCTCCACGAAATTTAGCGTGGATTATTTCTTAAGATAAGGATACAATCTCTCAAAAAACGGTTTGAATCCGATATTGACTGCAATGGTTTCAAGAATCTAAGCTGAATTGTTACAAACTGAGGCTTTTCGCTCATGAGTTTTATGGAAGTACGAGGTATGACAATTAAGTAATGAGACTGATTCAATGAAAACCGCATATTTGAAAATTATTCTACAACTCTGCCATCTCACCTACAAAGTAGTCCCCTTGGGCAGCTATACAGCGATTCCAGCGTGTTTTCCATGCTTCGTACCATTTCTGAAACGCCTCGACTGGGATGTCCGCGAGTACCCTCGTTACGGCCGCCTGGGTGTCCGTAATCGACTCAAAATGGGTTCCTTTGACCACCGATTTCGTTTTAGGAAACAAAAAAAGTCACAGGGTGACATATCGGGCGAATAAGGCGGCTGTTGCAATACGGCGATCTCTTCAGAGGCCAAATACTGCGACACGCTGAGGGCGGTGTGGCACGACGCGTTGTCGGGATGAAGGATCCAGTGCGCTGTCTGGGCGCACACTGTTGACTCGTTTTCGCAATCTTTCGAGTACTTGGCATTAGTAGACTTGATTCACAGTTTTCCCCGATGGAACAAATTCTTTGTGGACGATTCCACGGCTATCAAAAAAGGCGATAATCATCGTTTTCATTTTCGACTGCTCCTGCGAGCTTTTTTCGGGCGGGGAGCGCGGCAATAAAATCAGTCTCATTACTTAATTGTCTTACTTAGTATGGTGACTTAATTAGAAAACACTCTGCTCAGGTATATTTTTGCAACCGTATGCCTAGAAATTGGGCTAGCGCCGCTGCTATTGAGAGCTGAAAGTATTGCTCACATCAACAGCAGCCAACGAATATCAGCTGTGCAAAAGCGCTGTAGATGCCAAGGAAAGCGTAAATTGTTCGCTTGTATAATGAATTGGTAACATTCTCTTCAAATACAAACACATACACACACCCGCAAAGTAGCTGAAATGAAAGCGCCACTCAACAGAGATGCGCCCAAAGTGGTGGTGAAAGGGGGAACTGCAGCCAGCCAACACACACGGCTGTAATGAAGAAAAAATACTAAAGGAGAAAGCGAAAAACATTAAAAAGCAGAAAAATACATTTTCGATTTACTCGGTGAATGTAATTTCCTTATTTCGCAATGCATTATGCAAATTTGCAGGCGTTTTTCGTTGAAAGCAAAAAAGAAAAGCGTCGAAAGAAAGCGCACCGTAAACGTTTCATGAGCTTAAGCAAACACACTTACATATATATACACACACAAACGTGCATATGTGCCAACTCATATAATAAATACATATATGTATGTATATATGTGCGTGTACATATGTATATTTCTCACTTGCGCTACGTGTAGCGTGGAAATTGGAGTTCCACTTGAGAAATTTGCTCAAGTCACCACACACATACACTTTCATACATACACACTTGGGCGCAAGCTCATATGCATTTACAACTTATTGTGCATAAACTTTCATACTTTTAAGTGACTGCACTGATGAGTTTGCAAGTAGACGGCAGTTGGTGGCAGCGTGAAGCGGGCGAGCGGTGCAAATGTATTACGGCGAAGATTGTATAAATGGGTAGTTAACCCGCGGGGGTAATTGCGACGTTTTAGCGCTCAAATTTATACCAACTCGAAGAAATGTGCGCTAAATTTGTTAACAACATGCTTACACAAATATAACGGGAGTTAGTGCCACACATTCATACACCCATACCCAAACACATGGTACTTGCCTTATAATGGGCTAATGGGTTTTCGCAAATAATCGCTAAGCCGCGTCCATTGATGGATTTGCATATTTACGGTTATGTTGGTGTGTTTTTTTTTTTTATTTTTTTTTAATTTTTTAACTGTGTAATGTTTGCTCGTTAGCATTCATGTTAAGCGGCAATTATTAAGTTATAAACCGAAAATTTGTAAAGTCGTTTAGTTTAGTGAGCCATGCGAGTTTTCATCCGCAATTAGTAGGTCGCTGGAATAAACTTTGCTTGCAGTGCAATAAAAATTATATTCAAAGAAGAAAGCACTTTAATTTCGCTGCTATAATAACACACACATGTGCTCTTTTCATAGCATGAAAGGTTATAAAAAATCGTTTTCTTGATTTTGATCAGTCAGTTTGTATGGCAGCTATAAGCTATAGGTCTCCGATGTAACCAAATTCTTGAGAGATTGTACCGTTACCTTAGGTTATAATCCACTCCAAATTTCGTGAAAATAACTCGTCAAACAAAAAAGTTATGCATGCAAGGACTTGAGCTTGATTAGACAGCTTGTATGGCACTTATACTACTGTGCCCAAAAAATAAGGTGACATTGTATTTACTTTGACAATTCTTTATTTATTCTTCCAAATCAATTTCATCCCCTTCAAAGTAATCCGCTCCCGATGCAAAGCACTCATGCCAACGAATTTTCCAATCTTCGAAACACTGGTTGTAGTCACTTTCCGGGATGGCCTTCAGTTCCGTCGTCGCTGCGGCTTGAGTCTCCTCTATCGTATAAAAACGGTGTCCTCGGAGCGGTCTTTTGAGCTTGGTGAGCAGCTAGCAGTCGCACGGCGCCAGATCAGGTGAATACAGTGGTTGCGGAACGATATGGGTTGAGTTTTTGACGAAATTATCACGAATTACGGCGGCAGTATGGGATGGTGCATTATCGTGGTGTAAAAGCCAATAATTGTCTTTCCACAATTCCGGCCTTTTTAGGCGGATAGCGTTACGCAAAAGACGCATAACGTTCAAATAATATTCCTTGTTGACTATTTGACCAGTTGGAAGGAATTCATAATGCACAACACCACGATAATCGAAGAAAACAGTCAACATGAGCTTGACTTTTGAGCGACTTTGGCGCGATTTTTTTGGTCTCTGCTCTCTTTTGGCACGATATTCGCTCGCTTGATCAGTTGTTTCGGGGTCGTAAGCATAGATCCAAGTCTCATCGCCAGTTATAATGCATTTCATGACATACTGGTAGTCGGAAAGCATCGTTTCACACACTTCAACGCAACGGTATTTTTCCAAAAAATTCAATGTTTTCGGTACCAGTCGAAATTTGACGCGCTTGAGGCCCAAAACATCGTTCAAAATGGTATTGGCTCAGCTTTACGATATGCCAACTTCATCAGCAAGGTCTCTAATTGTTAATCGACGGTTTTCCAATACCAAATCTTTGATTTGTTGAACGTGAGCTTCGTCGGTTGAGGTTGATGGTCGCCCTGGACGCTATTCGTCTTCGACACGTTCACGGCCGGCTTGGAACTCACTATACCGCTTGCAAACATTTTTTTTAGACATAGCCTCACCACCAAAGGCTTTCTGCACCATCCTCAACGTATCCGCAGCAGAAAATTGATTCCGTAAACAAAATTTAATGTAAATTCTTTGCTCCACAAATTTCGACATCGCAAAAAACGAAAAACTCACTTTTAGCAGCTCACAAAACGACACGTATTTTAAGCACTAATGAATATTTTGACATGAAATTTGACATAAATGTGACTGACAGTACTACCAACCTAAAAAAATAAAAATAATTCTCCAAATCCTTCGACGCGCGCAGTTTAAATTCAAATATCACCTTATTTGGGCACAGTAGTATGCTACAGTGCTCCGATATGAACGATTTCTTTGGAGATTATATCGTTGCTTAAGACAATATTCCATGAAGAAATTTGAGAAGATATCTCATCAAATGAATAAGTTTTCTTTACTAGCCCTGATTGGAATCGTTCAGTTTGTATGGTAGCTATGTATGTATATACTTTAGTCATCCGACATCGGAGACTCCAACCGAATGAGAAGTATCTTGAGGAGAAAAGGAGGTGTGAAAATCAGTCAGATCGATATCTCAAAATCCCCTAAATGTCCGAAGTTTCCTACTGCTTCATAAAGATCATTTGCACTCATAATTTATAAAGTCTCCGATTCATGAAGATCGTTTATATATACATACATATATTTTATTCATAATTTATAAGGTGTCCGATTCATGAGGATCATTTTCATATATATATTTTATAGGGTTTCCTTATGAGTGCTACCAACTTCGTGGCAAACTATATAACCTGTTCCCTGTTCAGGGTTTAATAGGATTCTGATAATAAGTTCTATCACTCAAATGGTATATTAGCTCTGAACCTAGCTTTTTACTTCAATGCAGTTGAATTTACATATAAAATCTTCGGGCATAGCTCGGTAGGTAATGACGGTTGGGCAAGCACCGGCTACGTGATCCCACTTTCAAACTGGGAAAGAAGGTTCAAAATAAACATAGAAGAATATGGATGTCATAAAGGTATGTTAGCTACGCTCAATACTGTAACCAACTAAACGGATGCCTCAAAAATGGTAGTTGGAGTTGATGCGGGGATATACTGGCCAGAGTTAGGCATAAGGCAACCTTTTAAGTTGCCGGATCTTCTTCTTCTTCTTCTTTACTGGCGTAGACACCGCTTATGCGATTATAGCCGAGTCAACAACAGCGCGCCAGTCGTTTCTTCTCTTCGCTACGTGGCGCCAATTGGATATTCCAAGCGAAGCCAGGTCCCTCTCCACTTGGTCCTTCCAACGGAGTGGAGGTCTTCCTCTTCCTCTGCTTCCCGCGGCGGGTACTGCGTCGAATACTTTCAGAGCTGGAGCGTTTTCATCCATCCGGACAACATGACCTAGCCAGCGTAGCCGCTGCCTTTTAATTCGCTGAACTATGTCAATGCCGCCGGATCACTGCAGTATATTTCAAGCTGAAGTCTTTGCTATTGTAACAGCCGAGGAGCTGGCCTCTAAAGCACCTACAGGCAATTCAGAAAAGCAGAATTCAAGGCGGTAACCTCGTTTTGCATATCGGTTAGAAGTGTCTTGGGAAGCAAGGCAGCAGTAAAAATTGTTGACAGAAGTAATTTCACTTCTACTGGGTTCCAGATGACAAAGGCATCGAGCACAATGAAATAGTGGACGAGATTACCCAAAATGCTGTACGGCTAACATCCGAACACGTGATCAAAATTGGGAAACCCATGCATTGTCCGTACGACGATCTCGAAAGAAGCATGGTGAAGAAAACAAAACCCGATGGAACGAGCGACCTGGCTGAAAAACTGCAAAAGTGACGTGCAAAACGGTAGAATGGAAGTATACAAAATTCCAATTGTGCTTCGATAGAAGAGACTGAAGGAAAATGATCGAAATACTAACTGGTCACTGCCTAGTGGCAACACACGCCCGCAAGATGTGGCTGATCGAGAATACTGCAGGAAATGTCTACATCAAGGCACCAGAGAAACAATGGAGCATCTCTTTGGCACTTTTCTGCGTCGGCAAGACTGCGCTATAAGCATCTGGGGTCCCCACAAGAGATACGCTGGAGGAGATATTGACAGTGAGACCGCAGATTCTGCCAAAATCAGGCATCTTAAACGATGACTACTCTTCTTGAAGTAGCAAGTGGACTCCATCTCCTATCGCAAAGTACCAAACTGATCTATGCGTGACTTATTAACCTAACTTAACCTATTTAAGCTTACGAACATACCAACAGCTTTACTTCAAGCTATGAAAAGCGCTTTAGTTAATGTGGTTACCAAGCTGACAAGATTTCCTTGCTTAAAAAAATTCGTTATAAAAAAACTGTTCCCTTCGCTTCCAGCTTGCTCTACAACTCAACTATGTAAGCGCTTCTATACTTCATCCTGCCAATCTTCCTGTAAATTGCTTGCTGGTAAATATTGTTACAGCACACGTGTGTTTTGTTATTGTTACTGTTACAGCTATTCTATGCGTTACCCATATTATTTTGGGCGCTTTTGTTTGTTTTGCTATTTCAACATGCTTGTTGTTATACAATTTTCGCCAGCATCATGCGCGTCATCAGCAACATGCTCATCATCATGATGACTAATGTAATCAGCGCTGACGCCAAGAGCGCTCTTATTTAACGGCTTCTTTTCACATGCCATTGTGCGACGTTTTGTCATGATCATTATGTGTATGTGTGTGTGTGTGTGTATACGTGCTTATAAATTTGTAAAAATGTATGTTTGTGTGTTTGATGAAACTGTTTCCCCCTCGCACCCTTTTGTATGCGCAGCATTTTGTGTCAAAGTATCAATTTGTGTATCATTAAAATAATTTGATTCCTCATTGTTTGTTAGCAATTCGCAAAGCAGCCGAGCGCCGCGTCTTTGATGGCACGCAGCTTACCCTCGCGCTCACCCCATTTTTTTTTTTTTTTTTTTTTGGATTTTGAATCTTCTCAGGAATTTTTTGTTATTTTCTTGCTCAGCGTCCTTATGACTTTGCTGTTGTTTTTTGTGATCTTTGTTTGTTGTTTTTGCAGTGCGCGTGCGTATATTTCCCCGAGGCTATCAATTAGGAAGTCTACGCAAATTGCTTTGTCAGCGGCTTTCCCACAGCGGTTCGAGCCAACAATCGTCGCCATCAAAGCGAAATATTTCGTGCACAAAAGAAATCGAAAATCGAAGTGTATGTGTGAGTGTATGTGTTTATTGCGCAATTTAAAGAGTCAAATCGAATTGTATTGCATTGAAGAAAACGTAGAAGGAGCGCGTCAATTGATTGCGCGATAAAGATTTTTTTTAGGGATTAGAGCGCAAAAGGATCGATTTGCGTCAGCGATTGGCAGCGCTGATAGTGTGGCATGTGAAGTGCTTTGAAAAGGTTGCAACACCCAGCTTAACGCTGCACAGTGCTCGATCGAATGGCAGCCGTGTAACACCCTTTCGTGGTTCAACGCCCCTAAGTATGCAAACAAATGTAAATATTTGCATAAAACAACAAATCTGTTGTGTAAACTTCCATAAATAAATAGCTAAAACCCGAAACTTTTTTCTCATACAATTTTTTCTCCTTTCTTTGCACACAACGCAAGCTATAATTATTTCCAAAATTCCTAATGGAAGCCACGATTAACGTTAGGATAACCGTCGATCATCCCTACTTATGATGATTGCAACTCCAGTTGCGGCAATCACAATCAACTTTACAAATTAAAAAGCGAAACATATCTCCTCAGGGTTGTGTTTTACATTTGATACCCGCCACGTAAAAAGTACGTCCAATGTATGGAAGCAAACAGTCTCGATAGGAGACATTTGCAAACGCATTTATTTATTTATTTAGAAAAGTCTATGAACATTAATTCTTACAGACTAATGAAAAGAAAACTAGGATGCATATTAGAATTCTAAAATAATTAAATTACAATAACATGAGTAGATAACCTACACTAAAAAACAGAATTGAGGGTATTAATGAAGGCTACCCTAGAGTGAGAAAAATCAAGAAGAACTTTCTCGGAAATCGAGTTAAAATCACGCATAGCCCACCTGAGGGGAGCATATTCAGCAAAATTAGTACTTTCCTTTTTGTAATAAAATAAGGAAATGGATCTGAGGCAACGCTGGGGAGTATTGAAGTTAAGTTTCCCTAATAAATAGCGACAGTCAATACCTCCGTTAATTACATTGAAGACAAATGAAAGGGAGAAAGGACGGACCTTTTCGACGGACAAAGCCGTTTACGTAGGCTGCTATATATATTTCTGGTCTAGGCAACACTAAGTGTTGCCAGGTGCAATCTGACATTTCCATCGGAACATTAGACATTTTTTAGCATAACATCACTCAGAACGTTTTGTCATTTAATCGTGAATTGTTTTATTTACAGGGAATTAAAAAATTCATCTCGGCCAAGAAATGGAATTAACTCGTGAATATTTTTGTGCGATCATTTTTCACAACTTTCCACGTGGATTATCACGACAAGACTGCATCGATGAACTAAAATCTTTGTATGGCTATGAAGCACCATCCTATAGTACTGTGAAAAACTGGTACAACGAATTCAATCGTGGCCGACGCTCGCTCAAAGACGAATTCCGTGAAGGTCGTCCAAAAACAGCCGTTGTGCCAGAAAACATCGATGCCGTACGTGAACTGATAGTGCAAGACCATCATGTAACATACCTTCAGATAGAGGCATGCCTATGCATTTCTCCCACTAGCATACATTCGATATTGCGTGAACACCTGGCCGTAAAAGAGGTTTGTTCTCGTTGGATCCCGTACAATTTGACAATCGCTCAAAAAAAGGCTTGTGTGGATTGGTGTAAAGAAATGCTGAAAAAATACGATCGCGGTGCTTCAAAAGACGTTTATAAGATCGTCACAGGTGACGAATCATGGATCTATGCGTATGAGCCCGAAACAAAACAGCAATCGATCGTGTGGGTCTTCCAGGACGAGCCAAATCCAACGAAAGTTGTTCGTGAAAGAAGCACTTCGAAGCAAATGGTCGCCTGTTTCTTCGGCAAAACTGATCATGTGGCGACTGTTCCGCTTGAGCAACGTAGGACGGTCAATTCTGAGTGGTACACCACCATTTGTTTGCCTGAAGTCTTCGGAGAAATTCGAAGAACGAACAAGAGAAGACGAATGATTGTGCACCATGACAATGCAAGCTCTCACACATCGGCTCAAACCAGCGCCTTTTTGACCGGCCAAAACGTCGAATTAATGGGTCATCCGCCGTACAGCCTTGACTTGGCACTCAATGACTTCCTTTTATTCCCACACATCAAGAAAATAATGCGTGGTCAATGATTTTCGTCGCCAGAAGATGCTGTTGAAGCATACAAAAACCATGTTTTGGAGGTGTCTCAATCGGAGTGGAAAAAGCGCTTCGAAAATTGGTTTGAGCGCATGCAGAAGTGTATAAATCTTGATGGAGAATATTTTGAAAAACAATAAAACTATTTTCGTTGATAAATATTCCTATTTTCATTATTAGGCCAGAAATATATATAGCAGCCCTCATACAGAAAATGATTTTGAAGTGATATACGAGTAGTTGATATGATTACTGAAAGAAAATCTGTTGTCAAAAATTACGCCAAGATCTTTGATTTCAGTAGCGCATTTTAGGACGCAATTAGAAATATTGTAGCTAGAAGATAAGATGTTGCGTCTCCAACCATAAGCGATCTGAGAGCATTTATGTAGATTCAGAAAAAGCTTCGATTTCAGGCACCATTTATAAAAAGTATCAGTATCATATTGAAGTTTGAGTACATCTTGTGTGTTTTTGATTATTGCAAAATTTTTTAAGTCTTCTGCATATAAACGAAAGTTAGCGAAAGAAAAGCAACAGGAAATGTCATTGATAAACAGCACAAAAAGAGAAGTGGACTCCAAACGCTTCCTTGTGGGACTACCGAAAACGCAATGAATGAATCAGGTGACACTCCATCGACACTGACAACGCATTGTCTGTTTTGCAGATATGATTTAATCCACTGCAAGAAGACCGAGTGAAACCCTAGAGATGATAATTTTTTAATTAGAATATTGTGTGGTACTTTATCAGAGGCTTTAGAGAAATCTGTGTAGACACAATCTACCTGAAATCCAGCGGAGAATGCAGACATACAATAATCGCTAAAAACTGCTAACTTTGTCACAGTGGAGCGCCCAGAAACAAAGCCATGCTGATTGACATTAATTATTGATTTTACTGCAAAAAAATAATTTATTTTTAACAGAAAACTCAAAAATTTTCAAAATAGTAGAAAGTTTAGAAATAGACCTGTAATTGGAAACAACATACTTTCTACGGCCTTTAAGAAATATAATTCCCGGTGGAGAGAGACTTATTGAAGATAAGCATGAGAGGATATACTAAGGCAGTACAATTTTTTATAAGTACGGGCGAAAGCCCATCCAATTAAGGATTCCCCAATCAATGACGATGGACCGGATGTTTCATTGCCCGACTGGTTGATTCGAATAGCAATTACCCGTCTGAAGAACAACAAAGCGATGAATTGCCGGCCGAGGTATTCAAATACGGCGGCGAAGAATTGATAAGGAGCTTTCATGTAGAATATGGTCGAACGACAATATGCTCCGCGATTAGAATTTAAATGTGACCAATCAACAAAAAGGGAGACACCACATTCAGCGCCAACTACCGTGGGATAATCCTCCTCAACATCGCATATTAGGTTCTATAGAGCGTATTGAGTGAAATATTAAAGCCCACTGTCAGCAAACTGAATGGACCTTATCAATGTGATTTTAGACCTGGAAAATCAATAACTAACCAGTATTCACCATGCGCCAAATTTTAAAATAGACCCGTGAAAATAGGATCGACGCACGCCCTTCTTCTTCGATTTTAAAGCTGCTTTCGACAGCAAGATAAGAAACTGCCTTTACACCACTATGACTGAATTTGGTATTACCGCAAAACTAATACGACTGCGTAAACTGACGTTGCTACCAAAAGCTCCGTCAGGATCGAGAAGGACGTCTCCGGTTCGTTTTCCGTCCATTACCAGCCGACGGTTCAGACAAGGCAACTCCCTTATCGTGTGACTTCATAAATACTTCTGAATAAAATAATTCAAGCTGAAGAGCTGAATAGAGAGGGTACAATCTTCTATAGCTCTAGCATGATATCGATATCATTGACCTCACCGCGCCGTTAGCTTTGCCAGGTTGAACAAAAAAGTGAACCAAATGGGTCTGGTTATGAACGAGGGCAAGACGAAATATTTCCTGTCTTCAAACAAACAGCCGTCGCACTCGCGACTTGTCTCCCACGTCACTGTTGACAGTCATATCTTCGACGTAGCCGATAAATTCGTCTAACTTGGAAACAGCATTAATACCAACAACAATGCCAGCCTCGAAAGCTAACGCAGAATAACTCTTGCAAACGGTTGCTACTTTGGGCTGAGTAGGCAATTGAGAAGTAAAGTCGTCTCTCGATGAAGAAATTCTGCAAGCCGCTCAACATCTCCTTTCTGTAAAGTGGTGCCGAGGCATTGACGAGGACAACATCTGATCAGTCGGCCTCAGGAGTGTTTGAAATAAAGCTTCTGCGTAAGATTTATGGTATTTTGTGCATTGGCAACGGCGAATACAGCAGTCGTTGGAACGATGAGCTGTACGAAATATACGACGACATTGATATTGTTGACTACTTTATGGCATTTTTCCATATCGTTTCACAAAGATACCCCACGGGCCTCCATTTATTATCAATAAGCATATGTATGTAACCGTATAAGCGGTGTTTACGCAAATAAAGAAGAAGAAGAATCATATATGTATGTATATAAAAAGTTATCAAAAAATCGATGCGAGCTGTGTTATCAGCTCAAGCATTTGTATTATATGTGGTGGATCCAAAAAAGTTGAGGGTTTTCCTTTTCATGCACGTAAAGGCCGAGCGCGGTGCTTAACTGTGCATCATTGCCATGGAATGTGAAGTGTTAAGCCCCCAGCTGGGCGTTAAGTTATGCAACTCCGATAAGCAGATAAGACCACACCATATGAGTATATGAATTATTGGGCTTATTTTGGTGCGGGAATTTCTGACAGCTGTTAATATGCGACTGATAACAGATTAAATGTGTCCAGAAAAAAGTATTATTTGGGGGCAATATATTATTAAAGCCGTTATCGTGATTACTTTCACTAAATAGAGGTGTTATGTATGTATGTAAGTGTATATACATATATGTAGTAAATGCCATAAGTACCGTTATCACAAGTAGTGCTTGTTATTGCTGGAAAAAATTCATTTGAGCTTTGCGTGGGCGCCATTATCTTCGGTATGCCTTTATTTTTCACTTTCTACGACCGGGTGTGTGTGTGTGTGTATGTTTGTGCTATTGTATTTATATGTAGATTTAAGGTTATTATTTTTCACAGGGATTTGCATATAATTCCGGCCTATCCATGCCAGCTGACTATAATTTATGCGGTGGCAACTGACGCCAATACAATTTCGCATGAAGGAAAAGGCAAAGCGACGAAAAAAGCAAATACTCTGGTGCACAGAAGCCAGAAATCAATTCCGTTGCGATTCGATTCATGTGCAAATATTTATTTATATATGCTTACATGTGTATGTATATATATGTATGTATATATATATTCATGTGTGCGTTATAAGATCAAGCCTTTGTCTATTTGCTTGACAACACGCACGGCATGCCACATATGTTTGTGTTATTAACATTGATACAAATTGATCACGCACATACTCATATATACACACATATATAAATGCATGCATGTATGTGTGCGCTTATACCTGCGCATATTGGCATTTGCATACTATTTATTTTGGATATTTTTAAATTATCTTATCACATTGAACTGCACATCGCTTGCCGCGCACACAATTACCAAGCCCAGGCAGGAACCGTAGAGCGGCTGGCGGTACAGGGCGGCAAAGCGTACATATCGTCACTTAAAAATGCAAAACTTAACATCACTTTTCTTAAGTTTACAGGCGAAGGAAAAACGATATCATGACACCACGGATATTAAAAAAAATTTGGGTTTTGGTAACCATATGGCAACCAATATATAGGTTATGTCTACGTAATCTTGAAATTTTACGATTTTATATATGTGACCTGGTCTACGAAAAGGGGGCTTAGGTGTCAAAAAAAAAAAACAAAAATAAAATAAAATAAAAAAAAAATAAAAAAATTAAAAAAAAGTTGAAAAAAAAAATAAATAAAATTGATTTTTTGACACCTAAGCCCCCTTTTCGTAGACCAGGTCATATATATTATTTTATTCAGTGAATCGTAAGCGAGAAAAAATCAATTTATATTTTTTTGATGACAGCTTGTTTTGTTTTTCAGGAGACGATATATACTACTGTGAGCAAAAAATAGTAAGACTTTTTAGTTTAAATTTCGTCGAAATATTTTTTTCTAGGTTGGTATGACTGTCTGTGACATCTGTGCCAAATCTCACATCAAAATAGACATATGTAAGTGTTTAATACACGCTTGCCTTTCTGAAGTCCATATAGTGCAATCGGCGATTTTTACGACGGGAGAAATTATTCAAGAAAAGCGTTCCATTAAATTTTGTGTGCGCAATGAAATTTCTGGTGCCGAAACCTTCAGAATGTTGGAAAAGGCCATTAGTGATAATAGTTTGACGCGAGCAATTGTTTTTGATTACTCAAAAAGGCTCGAGAAGACGTTGACGACGAACTATGTGGATTGTGCCGAAGGAGAATTTCTTTGAAGGGGCGACATAGACTTTGAAGAATTAAAAATTTTATAATTATGAGCAAAGTATGTGGCGAAAATCTGCATTTGCTGGAAAATTGTAAAATTTATGGCAACCAACAGGCGGGCAGCCAGTCAGGTGAAATGAGAGTGTTAAAGAATAGTCGGTGAGGACAGAGGCAACGACGTCGGTGGTTTTTTGTTTCGAAATACCAAAAGCAGCCAGGTCTTTCTCCAGCTGATCTCTTGCTCTACTTCCACCGCCAGGTGCTGAATCGAAAACCTTCAAAACTAGAGTTTTCGCTACCATCCGCTGAATAATGCCAATGTCGCCGTAACACTGTCACGATCTGAGTCGATTTAGCAATGTTTGTTTTTCTATCAATCTGCATATACTTGAACTAGTCCGAATTTTTTAAGCTTCATTACTTTTGTGTTTCCTTAGTTATTTAAAAATTAGACAAAATATATTTTGGCTCTAAATCTCAACATCGAAATTTCGAAGGTTTATGTATAGAAAAATTAATATTAATTTTTAAAATTTCACTATTTAAATGTTATTGTTGTTGTAATTACTGAAAAAAAATATTTTTAATAAAAACAAAAAAATATTTTTTATGAATTTTTAAGTTTTAAAATTTTACTATTCAAAGGTGGTTATTGTAATTATTAAAAAAAAAAATATTTCAGTAAAATTAATATTCAATTCTTTAGAAAAAAATCATTTTGATTATGTAATATTTTTCAAAATTAAAAAAAAGAAATAACTTTTATTGCGTAATATTTATAAAAAAATATTTTTTTATAAGTTTTTTAAAAATAAAAATTTTTATTTAAAATTTTTTACTTTATTTTTTTAAATATTTTTTTTATTAAAAAAAATATATATTTTTTTATTTAAAAAAAATTTTTATATATTTTTTTCAACGAAAAATAATTTCATTTTTGATATTTTGTTTATTATGAGTGTTGTTGTTTTTTTACTTACTATTATTTCTTAAAATTTCAGTAAAGATTAAAATAATAGATAACAAAAAAATAAAATATTTTTTTAAATTAAAAATTATTTTTTTTATAAATTTTTTAAATTCTATTATTCAAAGGTTATTGTAATTATTAAAAATATTTAAAAAAAGTAAAAATTAAAAAAAAATTAATATAATTTTTTAAAAATTTCACTAGTCAAAAGTTTTTTTTGTTGGAATTACTAAAAAATATTAAAAAAAAAGTCCAAAATATCTGTTATGTAATTAAGAATTTTATTATTCAAAGGTTGTTGTTGCAATGAATAAAAATAATAATAATATTATTTAAAAGTATTTAATATTTAATTTTTAAAAAATATTAAATACTGAAAGTATTTTTTAAAAATAAAAAAATATTTTTAAATAATATTATTATTATTTTAATCATTACAAAAACATAATAAAATTAAGTATTTAATATTTTTTAAAAATAGTTTTAATATTTAATAATTTTTTAAAAATATTTTTTTAATAATTTTTTTGGCTCTAAGTCTAAGTATCGAACTAATAATAATATTTAATTTTTAAAAAATATTAAATATTTTTTTAAATAATATTATTATTATTTTAATCATTACAAAAACATAATAAAGTTAAGTATTTAATATTTTTTAAAAATAGTTTTAATAATTAATAATTTTTAAAAAATATTTTTTTAATAATTTTTTTGGCTCTAAGTCTAAGTATCGAAATTTTGTTTAAAACAAAAACAAAAATATTATTTATTAAAATTCCACTATTCAAAGGTTGTTGTTGTTTTAATTATTAAAAAATTAATATTTTTAATTAATAATATTTATTTTTAATTTTTATTTAATAAGTTTTATTTTTTTAACATTTTTTTCTTTTAATAATTTTTTATTTAACGAAAAATAATTTCATTTTTTGACATATTATTTATTATGTTTGTTGTTATTGTAATTTTTTTTTTACAAAATTTTCTCACGGTTCACCCTTTATTACAGCAATTCTTATATAAAAAGTATGTACATACATAAGTACGTTCGCTGACACCGCCTATATGCTAATATTACCGCGTGTGCTGCATGCATATGTGGCAATTACCGCCTGCCGCCGCAACAGCAAACACACAAACAAATGCGATATGGATCAGTCGCGCATTTACACAGCGCACGCAGATACTTAGATATGTACTTTGGGAGCGCTACGCGTTTTTCGTTTATTACAGCTATTCGCTTTTGGTTGTTTACCTATTATTATTGCTTTTTTGTTGCTGTTTTTCAAACGCGGCTGGGCTGTTTCTATTTGTTTGCGAACTTGTATTTGCTTTTTGTTAAAGGTTTTGTAGATAAAAACAAAAAACGAAAATTTTAATATAATATTTTTTACAGAAATGTGTATTTACACCGGCGCTTGGTTGGGTTGCACGCGGCTGCCGCAAAGCAAAGGTAATAGACGCACACAAATGTAAGCAAACATATTAGGAGGTATGAAGCAACGGCAGGGTTATGTATGTATAGGTAGGTTCTAGGCACATTTGTAAGCACATAT